>JAQPPZ010016442.1:1522500-1730138 GCA_028583015.1 Wollemia nobilis | reverse complement strand
TCTAGACCTATCTCTCATATTCAATTTTTTGATGACTCTACTCTTTTAGGTAAAGCTACAGTTAAGGAATCTTCTAATATTAAGCAAATCATTAGCTATTTTTCTAAGGCTACTGGGTAGTTTATCAATGAAGACAAATCTAAAGCTATTTTCTTTAACTGCTAAGGCTAGCTAGATTTTTAAGAGGCTAACTTTAGTAGCAAGTTAATAAAAACCTAGCATCTAATTGGAGTAAAAGCATGAGAAGAATTTGATATCCAATACCTAGCAATGAAGAGAAAGCAAAAGAATAAAAAAATTTGGATGGAATATAAAGTTCATGTCAACAAAGTGGCATAAAATTCTTGATGCAATGAATATGAATGCCAAGTGAGAAATATTCCAAGGTATTGAGTTTGAGACTTGACATCCAACATTATAATTTTAGAGGTGCTAAACTTTAAAATATGATCATGTTAGCACTAAGGATTTAAATACCTAGAAAGCCAAGTAAAATTTTAGATACATGGTAATTTTAAGTATGGTAACATAGAGATAATATATCAAGTTAATAAGTTACCTAACATTTGGCAAGAAGAAACTGAGAGACCTGATATAATAAGAAATCTAAATATAGCTATAATTTGTCATGACAACTTCTTGACAACAAGCAACATGATTGCACACCATCAACCACCACATGAATGAATTGAGATCATCTAAATAAATAGGAGTGCATGTGTCTATCAACCACCAAGCATCAATATTATAATATCTCAATGATTAGCCCTCCACATCGCACACCTACCCCTGCTTAGCTAGTTATCCATGAGAAAAGAGAATGGTCCATCATTCGATGGTTACAATCCAATGATGCAACATGCAAGATAGACATAAGATGAAATTTGCATCACCTACAATAGTAGAGCATTCCTAGAGCAGTTAAGCATAGCTAAGATAAATGCAACAACCACTCTTTACACCTACTCTAAAGATGATAATATGATCTAACAATAATCATTCTTAGATAATTGAATACATTGTAAAAATCTATATATAATTGAATGTAAGTCATTATAATGGTCAAATATTTGGTTTTTAAATTTATAGAATTATATTTAGTGAGGCTATACACCTAATTTTATAAATATTGGATTGTTGTTTGGACTCCTACTAAATTATTATGCAATAATTGTATGTAAGTCTTACTAAGTAGCTAAGGTTTTTATATTAAAACTATAAATGAGTAATTGTATTATAGTTATTATGCATTCTATAATTCTACTTGGATTTATCAATATAGTTCTACAATGACTTAGCATCACTTAGAGTTTTTAATTATTAATATTTTTAATGCATAGAAAAGTAGGCAATTCTATTAAGTGGTTTAATTTAAATTCAGATTACAAGACTCCCTACACTATGTCTCTTGATGTTGTCATATCCATACCACTTTTTAGCTCATCTTTTCAACCCTTTGCATTTCTTACTTTCGTCTACAATCCCCTATTTAGTTATATTAGCTAGGCATAGGAACCAACCTTCTCCATAGGTTGACTTAGAAACCCCTATTTTTGAGTCATCTAATCTCTTCACCAAGGTCTTGAGGGCATAACTCATCCACTTATGTGGATTTTAGAACCAAGAGCATTTTTGGCATGACTGGTAGGATATGAGGGTCCTACTTTATTTGATTAGACAGTCCTTTGATAGCAAATATTTAATATCTATCTTCGAAGCTATTTGATCTTGTAGATATTGTTTTAAATACCTAAAGAACTCAAGATCCTGGTGAATATTCTTGAACTCATTTTTAGATACTATATTCTCACTTGGTGATTCTATTGACATAATAATCCTGAGAAATTAGTAACATCACTAGTAGATGCACACTTAGAATCAAATATTAAAAAAATAAAAAATCCTAGATAGTGCACTAAGCATCAACCAGATGGACCTGAATATTATGGTAAAGCCAACCATTATTTGAATCCAATTACAAATGGTAAGTCCATGTTTTGAGGAATTTATAGATTCTATAATACAGCTAGATTACCCACTTTCCAAGGGAATATACTGGAAGAAATCCAAATGGGTCAAATTCAAAATGGGATGAGCATAGATAGCCTGATGCTAAGATCACAAAAAATATTGAGGATGAAGCAGAGCAAAAGGAAGTTGGGCTAGAAAAAAGAGATAAAATGCCAATGATATGTGAAAAATAATACAGATCAAAATATTATACCTACATTTTTAAAGCAAATAAGATTACCAAAAATTATATTATCTAAACATGGCAATAGCTCAAAGGGAATATATGGTAAGAACTTATGGGAAAGCAACTCAAAATTTGACCAATATTTAAGAACTATAGGAAGATCTGCTAATATCTAAACATATGAATTTGGTTAAAATAATCCTATAAGGCTTAAAGGTGGGCTTGAAATACAACAAATCAATCAACATACAACTTTCCTTAGGAGCAAGAAATGTGGATTCTAAACCATTCTACATGTTGGTATTCTTAGAAGGGTGTGTGCTACATACCTATATAATTGATCTAGCAATAAATGCTTCAAGAATACCTCGAGCAGTATATGATGCCATGGGTATATAAATAAATATGATTGATTTTAAAATACTACAAGTGAAAGGAATAATGGTCCAAAATGAAGTATTCATTAATAAAGTCCTAATTTTGTTGTATAGATTACCAGATCTAGCAAAAATCCAAGACATGATAGTCATTGATTTTCCACTAACATTCGAGATCAGTTTTTCCAAGGACTTCTTGAAAGAAATAGAACATATGGCACAAGGCTAAATGATTATTCCTTGTATTCAAAATATGTTTTAGGATTATACTAAAGAGATCTAGCCCTATATTTATCTAATGTAGAATGTGATACACTGACCTATGTGCATTAATAAAGCAATTAGTCATCTGATCAACAAATAAAGGCCATCAGTGCCAATTTTTTTTATTTTGATATTCTATCAACCTAGAAATTGACATAGACTCAAAGTCAAGCTAGTGGTAAAATCTTGTCAAAATTAGTTACAAATTCCAAAGCATATACCAAAGGAAAAAGTGTAAATTTGGCATTATCTGATTGGACCACTATAGATTCATATACGAAGGTTCAAGAACCAAGTACAATAAGCATACATAGGTATGCCATAATTTTAAGTAAATAGGCTAACAAATAAATAAAATTTGTATACTAACCCAAAAGGTGAGTTAATTTAGTTAACGAGGATAATAGAAAATTTTTTGAAACATGCAAGGTATATCACATGCTCTAAAGCAAGTTCAAAATAAAATGTTGCTTCTTGCAAATTGACATGATCAAAATTGGTAGTATGTATTAAAAAAAAGATACATTAAAGATATAAGAGATTATAAAAGGGGATTCCTTGATCAGTGGTTACTCACTCTTAAGGAAGAATTTTATCCTAAGGGTCTATGGTGGATAAGCATTAGTAAAATAAAAAATGAAGTATTATTGGTTAAAGTTGCAATCAATTCTAAAAACCCCTATGCATAGAAAAGGTAAAGCAATACCAAAATAAAATTATCATTTTTAGCCTTCCCAATGATAGATAAACCTAGCATTTAAACTGATGGAATCCTAAGAACCATCCTGATGCTAGCTAAAACCATTCTCGTGTTGCTAACATTATCTTGGTGTTTGTTTGAACTACTCTTCCATTGAGAATGTTTGCTCTCTTATTATCATATGAAGGGTTTCAATAGCAATAGCCACAACCTCCTAGCATATAATTTTCTCTATATCTCGATAATATCTTGATTCTCTCTAGGTAATGAGTACCACATAAAAGGGAGGAAAAGAAGAAAAGGTTCAATTTAGATAGTATAATGGGTTAGGTAAGCCTATGAATCCTCATTTTTTGATAGGTCTGACTAATTTTCAAGATCATTCTAGGCCATTCTTCAACTCATGGAGGTATGTTGATACAAACCTAGGATAAGAGAAGAAACAATTAGAAAAAAATCCCTTGAAAAGAGAATATGCTTCACCTTTTTACTATCTTGATGTTTAAAATTGACAATAACAAACACCAATATAGTTCAAAGGTAAATAAAACACCTTTTTTTGTAGATTAAAAGTGGATTTTTTTCAAGGATCCCAAAACCTGATTACAAAGGATCATAATACAACACGAAACATTAGGATGAAACAAAAGGAATATGTCCAAGGATGGAAAAAAAGATAGGCAAGGATAGCCCAAAGGAACAAAGTAAGGAACTTGCAATCCTTTGCACCAGAAGAAGACATCTTCCTTTGCACCAAAGGAAAAATGGTCACGAAGGGAAAGCCTGCCAGAAACCCAAATTTGAATCACAAGGCACTGAACAAGGGTGGTAAAAAGTGCCAAATCGCCCCAACCACCAAAAATCATTTGGAAAATTTACCATGGGCATGAAAAGGAAACAAAACCAAATTTTTAAAATTTAAAACATCCCAAGGGTGGGAAAACTAGAAACCACCCTTGGGAAACAAATATCTAAATAAAACCAGCATCCCACATAGGGGAGACTGAAAAGAAGTAAAATAGAATAATAGCCTAAAGATGATACTGTAGTGGTTCAATAGCAAAAGGAACACCCCAGGTCACAGGGTCCTTATGCAAAAAAGGAAGCCTTCAAAAATACCTACCCAGTAAATAAAGCAGCATCAGTAGAACAACACTTTTGAAGGAAAATACGAGAAAGTGCCATATGAATTCACCAAGAAGGAAGCACTAGGATGCATGACTATAGACTTTAGAGCACAAACCAAAAACTAGTAGCCATATATCCCATACAACCTTCAACAACAACTTCAAGGTCAAAGAAAAGGAAGTCCCTTAAGGAATCAACAATAATAAAACCAAAGGCCCCTAGAAGCCATGAAAGAAACTGAAACCCACAAGAACTACCACTTCAAACCCACAGAGAATATTCATAGTAGAAAGCACATGGGCAATCCCTCAATCCCAAAAGGATGTTGTGCAAAACTGCTCATGAATCCAGAAGTCCTCATACCTGCCAAAAAGTAGCTTCAAGGAAACAAGGAGGAGAACCTGCAAGGATTCAGCAGCAAAAAGACCAGAGGCTACAAAGACATGAAAGGAACTAAAATCCTACAAGACCTACCACCTCGAATCCAAAGAGCAAAATCATAGTATAAATCATGTGGTCCTTCCACTGACCAAAAGGATGATGTGCAAAATTGCTCAAGAAGCCAGAATTCCTTAGACCCAGCCATTCACCACTGAAGATCCTCAACGAGCATATGTTAATAAGACTTCCAAAAGCAACCTGAGAAAACCCAAGAAGAGTCCTAGGGAAGAACTTGAACCTGAAAATCCTAGAACCTAGACACTTAAGGAAAAGGATGGAACAGTGGGACAAAAATGGGACATAAATTTTCCCACCTAAGGGCAAGGAAAGGTGCAAAATAGTGGATCAAGGATCTCCCCCCAAAAGGAGATCGTATGCAACACCTTCCTTCCGTGAAGGATGGGAAAATATGCCAAGGAAACTAAAAAATGATCGAGGACCTGGGATAGGGGAAAGGAAGGGATGCAAGTAAGAGGAGCAAGACTTCCATGGGAAGTCGCCCTGCAGAGCCCCCTCCCAAGAAGTTTTTGGTCTTGTAGGACCTTGTTTAAGAAATATTCAACGTCGGTAAAACAAACACCTGAGAAAGTACATATAATAACTATAATTAGCAAAGGAGATCTAGAACTTGTGATATGCAATTATGAATTTCTTATATTTTTCATCCTCATCCAATGAAAATGTAAGCCTATTTGGTCTATCATAACTATGGTCACCTTCTCCCAACTATTGTGTTGTGTAAGATAAATACTCATGAGTATTCTCATAATGAAGGAAAATATAAAAGGTCAACAAGAGGACATCATGGAGCACATTGACATGTGTAAGTTGAACACATATGGTGCTTGACAATAAAATTTGGTAAAGTAAATATCATGCTAAGTTGATCCATGTATTGTGTTACCAAAGTGATAAAAGCAAGCATATTTTGTATTAATGAGAGTGTCATCGCACAAGGATATGATTAGCTAAATAAAATAATAAACAAAGAAACTGGAGTGATCACATGGATAATAAGATCCAGTAAATTAGTGCCAACACTAAAAAAAGCTAGTTCAATTAAGAATCTAATTGTCACTGACTTCAAAATTAGCTATAAAACAAAAGTGTATTTAATGCATGTAATTCCACCATCATTTTATGCAACCATACATTCCATTGAAGAAATGAAGAACTCAATGGATCCCATCAGTACAGAGGAGGTCCACCTGTATAATGTTGCAAATAAAAAGGTAGAGAAAGGAAGAAAACTTATGAGCACTTGGAATATTTTCCTAAGATGATTTGCATGAGTGAAAATCCACCTTAGGTAACTATTTTGGATCTAAAGCAATACCCTAGTATAGTGTAATGTTCTCAAGAAGTTTTCAATTTTGTTTGAGGTACTTGCACATAAGTATCTTTATCTTCTATTCTTTTTCTCCTCTTCCTAGTATTCACCTTGCCTTCATGAATCTACACCCTATCTTCCTAAATATCCTACCACAAAACTCCAACACTCCAATACCAAACTTATTTTCACTCCCTATATTTAATAATCTACTTCTCATTTCTCTACAACCCTTACCTCCATAGTCATACCCCCATTCATATATTACCAAGAACCCTAATCTTCTCTTCCTTTGGTAATTTTCTTCCTCTATATACTACAATACATCATGCATTTTATAGATGAATGGGATCAAATCAACATATGCACCTATCTTTAGGTGTGTTTCACAAGCCTCATTGTAGCTATGGAATTTATCAACCTCTCTTGCATCTCCATCCCAAATCCATCAACTTCTTTCTCTAAAACTATTTTACTTTTATCTATTTATTTTTGTATATGATCATCTTATATTTAAACTCCATTTCCTCTTAAATCTCTATTATTCCATAGATAAGGTATACTAGGTTCTCAATTTTATAATTAAAAATCCTTGAAAGTTACCAATAATGTAGGTGAATTTTATCAGCTACATCCACTATGTGGTATAGTTTAAATCACGTACTTATTTTGCTAAGATAGTAATATGGCAATGAGAATGTAGTAGTTCAGATAGCAAATTAAAAGGGCACCAAAGGAGGCCACTAAAGCAAAATTAAGAATACACATATGGTTTAGGGTAGGCTAAAATATTACAGAAGCTTAAATAAGTAGAGAGGTAGATCCAAATGCCAAGTAGGTCAAGATGGACGATAAAGCTACAAGAAGGTTGTTAGATGGTAAAAATGCCAAGGCATAAAATCTGGCATCTTGTGAAGTCTAGCAAGATGATAAATTTATCTAAGCATGGGAAGATAGCCATACTTTTAAGAGGTTGATGTTAATAGCAAGATAATAAAACCCAATATTCAGCTAGAGAAAAACCATGTCGATACTTTGGTATCTAGTACCTAATAGTGAAGAGAAAGCAAAAGAATAAAAGTAGTTAAATTAAATACAATATTGATGTGAATAGAGTGGTATAAAATATTTGGCACAACAAATACCAATTCTAAGCAAGAAATTTTCCAAGGCATTGATTCTGAGACCTAGTATTTGATATTATGGCTTCAGAGGCAAGGGACTTTAAAATATGATCATGTTAGCACTAAGGACTTAAAAACCTGGTGAGCCATGTAAAATATTGGATGCAATATAATTCTAAGTATGGTGACCTGAAGACAAAGCATTTTTTAGAGTATATTACATTATTTGGTACATGATAATGTACCCCATGGTACCTTCATGGTACATCTTGTAAATATTATGTTAGGATTGATTCTTAGTTTAGAGTGTAATTAATATTTTATGTAATGATGTAATGTGTAAGAAATGCACAAGTGTTATGTAAGTGTGTATGTGCATAAAATATACAAGTATCATGTGAGTATGTGTGCAAGTGTAATGTGAGTATATGTGCACAAGTGTATTTAGATTAGAGTATGCAAAGTGAAGAGTCATGTCTAGATGTGCATACAAGATAGAGTCATGTGTATGCATGTTTTAAGTAGAGAATCCAAGAGTCATGAGATTTGACATATAGAAAGGAATAGTCAAGTATCCAAAGATTCATTCTACTATTGCTATATAGTACTCCATAGAAAAGAAACAAATAATCAAGTGTCATATCAAAGTTTCTAAGTGTCAAACATCATATTTATAAGAGAAAGAGGAGTAATAAAGATTGCATACTTTTTGAGCAATTAATATTGTAAGTTGAGCTAGATGCTTTGTACATGTGTTATTCAAGCTATTTACATTCATATGTCATTTATTAGTAAATGTTATTTGATATATTATAATACTTTATTTACATATTAATTTGTTCATATTATTCTACTTGCATCGTTATCTTGATCTTACTATATTATCGGTATATTATATTTGATCCTATGGACTCTATCTTGTAATTTTTATAATAGTATTATGGCTTAACAAGCCATTAGTGGTATAAGAGCTACTACAAGTAGTTTCTTACATAGGTTGAATTTATTTAGCTACATACAAAAATTGATTTTATCCAATTTGATAAAATTGATTTAAAGTTTGTTAAAGGGAGTTGGACCTAGACTCTATTGTACTATCATAGTAAGTAGAAAGGATAAAGTATTTCCATGGATGGATGAACAACTAGTGGAGATCAGAACTCAACTATTATAGAATCTTTCTATGGTTGAAAAACAACTAGTGAAGACTAGCACTCAACTATAAAATCTTTTCATAGTTGAAGTATAACCAATGAAGACAATGACTCATATTTATATTGGAAGGTGAGTTAAATTTTGAGATAAGTTGATCATTACAGGGACATAGCCAACCCTTGACATTGATAAAAGCATCAAGGACATTAAGGTCACCTTGATATTAAAATTTGAGTTCTTAATTGTAATATAAAATATTATTGAGATAGAGTTGCAACTCAGATTAATTACCGAAATAAATATTATCAGCTCATAAATATTAAATATCTATATAAATATAAAAACATTTTTAATAATTAAAAGTACTATTAAAACTTTAAAAAATCTACTTTCCTTAAGGAATTTGAATAATGCATTATAATTTCATAAAACATTTTATACATTTTTGGTATGGTGAGGCAATGGTATGTCATTGATATTTCATTTAGGAGATCTAAATTCAAATCACAAGGGGGTCCTCGTGTGACCCTTAATTGTATCACCTATTATTATATTTGGCATTACTTTTTTAAAAAAAAAAAACTTTAAAAAAATATATTAACATTATCAGCTCATAAATGTTAACGACTTATTTTCTCGAAGCTTTTCATAAATTTGAATAATGGGTAAGAATATTATACACATGTCAATTTCAGAGGACATTTTACACATCTATGGTGGAGAGAAAGGAAAATTAAATTATAACAGGTCATGTTTTTCTGTTGGTGCAATCCTATCCGAATAGTAAATTACAATCATGTTCTTGAAATTTATTATTACTTTGTTGTTGAAGTCCAAATTAATTCTTTTAAACTCTCACAACCAAAATTAACATTGAAATGGGTTGAAATATTATCCAACTCCACTAGCGTACTGATTAAATGAATTCAACTCAGATAAACCAAAAATATACCACTGACTTTATACCCTTCTTCGTTGGCAATCCTCCTACTAGGGGAACCTATTGTAATGCATTTGCTTAAAACGGACTAACAACAAAATGTCTGTTAAACTTGGAAAATTGAGATTGATAGCAGCCTTCCCCAATTTCATGAAGATTTTTCGTAACATCCATGCGCGATCCTGAATCTGGTACGATTCTCCACCGTCACATCAAAAATAACATATGAAAAGATCATGAAATTTGCAATGGAAATCATGGCATACTTTTTTGGTTCCGTGAAGTTTCCAACGATGGAAACACAAAGTCATATGTAAATTCATAATCTTCGAAAAGAATCACTCGCTCATTCATGTGAAACTTCTGATATCATATTTCTAGGCCATCTAAATTCAAATGGGAGATTTTATATGGTGTTGTTCTTGCCGGCGTGAAAGAACATACTATGCATCGCATACAGTATGGATAGCTTTAACTGCATGAGTTTGAGTCTTTAAATAAGAATAATGAGCGCCTCTGAAAGCAACATCTACCAGATAATATAGTGGATGGATAATGAAAAGCAAAGAAGGAATGGATCCATAACTAAGGAACCAGGCATTTGGATTATATGCAGCTGGCTTTAGCAAACTTTCTCTTCCCTGGTCCATACTTCCAAAAAGATCAGTGCCCACTGCCCACTCTAGGCATAAAAATACGCAAAAACAAGCCTTGATCATTTTAACTAAAAGTTGAAACAAAAGCAAAGAAATATTATCAGTCCAAATTCACATTTTTTTTTTTTTTTTTTAAAACTAATTTTGGTTGGTTGAAATTATACGAAAATCAGAACAAATTGGAAGACCAAACCAAAGTAATCATTGACGTAGGTCAAAGTACACGGCATAACTTAATAACAAGCATGTAATACATAATAAAAAATAAAAAGTTGGTAACATATAGGAATGTGACAATGTGAAAATTTAAAAGTATAGTTTTCGTGGAACACCTTTGTGGTTAAAGTTTTGGGCTTTTTATTAAGGCGTAATGTGTGAGTGAGTTTGTGAGTTTTTTCTTTTAATTAGTCGTCATAAGTTATTACAAGGAGTTTAAAAAACTAGAAGAGCTCAAAAAAGTAATACTTTTCAAAATCTTTTAAATTTTGCTAAGTGAAAAATAAGTATAGGTTCGTTCCATAAATATCGATTTGTTTTAAGAGTGATCTATTAGTAAAGTGAAGCAATTGGCTTATAGTAGCAAAATACTAGTAAAATGGAGTGATTTTCTTATCCATGGAGCAACTCCCTTTGCATCCTAGACCAATTTACTCATCACTTATTAGTTTCCCAAGCAAGACAATTATGCATGGATACAAAGAAACTTTTAGAAAATATTTTATCTGTTTGTGGTATTATAACTCATGTTAGAAGGATTCAAAGGCATTAAGAGACACAAGTAGAGACATAATATTTAGAGGTGCATCATTTTGTTCAAGATACCCCCAAATTTTTTCTTTTACTAGGAATATTAATTTCTCACCTAAGGTAACTTAGGCATGAACTCTTCCTATAAATAATAACTATGGGTTTCATTGTAAGCATATTTTATCCTTGATAAATTCAATGCTACAACTTATGAGACCCACATTATGCTCTTGTAATACATAAAACTTGTGATAAAATCATAATTCTTTTGCTCTCCATTAGTGGGGCTACCCTCCTAGATTATAGAATGCATAATGATTGCAAAACAGTATATGTGACTTGTCCTTTTTTTATTTTTATCCTTCTAATTCTTCAACATGGGTAGATATACATTTTGGGTAAGGATACCCAAAAAAAAAAGTATTTTTACTAATATTTTGTTTTACATATTAAAGGTTCTTTGAAGTATTTCTTTCCATTTAGTTTCTAACAACCTTGTCTATGTTAGTCATATATTAAAGATTATTATTCTTCCTCTAAGTATTCCAATTCTTCTCGAACAAATCAAAATAGAGTCTTAAGAATAAATTTATGCAATGACAATGTGGTTAGAACCATAAAAATAAACATTTTGAGATTTTGGTTATAAAGTCATGCCCCAACAAGCTCACATGGCTAGATCACTCATCCTTCATAAAAAATCAATTATTTTCAATGCATCAACTTTTAACATTAGATGCAAAAAAGAAAAAAAATTAATTTTAAATGAGTTGTTCCCCTTCGTGACCAAATTGTCCTACCCTAAACAATCTATACATATTAATAGATTATATTTTTAGTGGTCTTAATTCACATATCAACATATTAATCCTCCTTCATTGGTGTTCAATTATCTAGATTGAATCCTTTAGCATCCAACAATTCTAATACTATAAAAGTATCATGTAGAGGTGGATGAGAGAGGCTAAGAAGTTCAATGTTGAATATTGAATGTAAATAAATATAATATGGAAGATTCAATTTTAAAGTATTCTCTCCCACCATCTTGGTGATGGCATATGGTCCATAGTTAAGAGATTTAATCTTCTTATAGCATTCAACAAGTATATATTTCTAAAGAGGTAACCATATGCCATATCTCCAATATTAAATTGATGTGTTAATTGATGTGTGTCATATCATTGGATTTATTTTTTATTTGTATTCTCCAAGAGGTTATGGACCTATTCTTAGATATATCATATTTGTTCTTCACATATTGTTATCTTTCCTACTTTTTCTTTTCCATAAAGTAAATACTTCATGGGTTGCATAGAGAGAGCTATATCAATGGGTTCCAATGGTTAGAACTCAAATTAGACATGAACTACTTAATTGTACCCATGCTTAATATAGGGAGAGGATCTCATACCATGTGTATAGATCCTTGGAATTGTACATTCAAAGAAGATGTAAAATTAGATATTTAATTATTTTTGTCTAGACATCATTCTAGTGATGGAAGACTATGGATATGACTAATTTTTATCTATAATGCTCAATAGAGTGAACTTCTTAAAATGATCTAATATAGAGCTTAGTAGTCTCCTAAGATAAAATGAACTTCTTAAAATGACCCATGATAGTTATTTAAAAGTAATAATCAACTATAAATATATAATCATTGCCATGCTTAGATATGGGAAAACATGAGAAGAAATCCAAGGAGAGAGACTTCCAAGTCTAGGATAGCACTAGCAATTTTGTTTATATTTCCTGCTTCTTGTTGGTTGATTTAAAATAGTACAGAGGATATGTAACTTGATGTACCTCTTTATATTGTTCCTAATTTTAGGTTAAGAGAAATACTTTTGAAGAAGTACAAAGATTTACTCTAGCATAAAGTGACTTGCTACTTTGCTAAAGTGCACCTCCTAAATCATGTTGGTAGAAGGATATCCTATAAAAAAAGTAGGAATATGCTTATCCACACAAAGAGCTTGGTACATAGCTACAAAATCATAATATACTTCATGTAATTTGAACTAATTGGAAGTCTTATAGCTACAAGAATCAATAATGGTCATGAGTACTATGATTGGAAGTTTGATCAAATGACCTAGTACGAAATTAATTCTCTTTATTATGCTTTATGATCAAATAAAAGTACTATATACATATCTCACACTTTTGATGTCTTGAATTTTTTATATTTTGTATGTCTAATGAAATCTAAGCATCTATGATCTATATGGATGATGGTTTCCTCGCCTATGATGCATTGTTTTCATTGTTGATATACTAGGACAATACCATAAATGTTTTTGTCATATATTGGGTATCTTCAAAATACTTAATTAAATATTTATCTATGATAAACAACTAGGTGCCCATGATATGTGAGGATAATTTCTAATACATTCTTTGATGTGTCAATCATTATTACAAATGGATATTGTTGATCAAGCAGGAAAATATATAGGATTTGAACACAATTGAACCTTCAACTTCTCAAATATTCTTTATTTTGTACCTTCCCAATGGAAAATGGTTTTGATACCTTCTTTGATCACTTGATGAGGTAGACAAGCAATGTATGAGAATCCCAATAAAAATATTAAATAGAAATTGGTAAAACTCAAAAAATTATGAAGCTTTCTTAAAGTAATTGTGTACGTATATTTCTATTGAATTGAATCTTCTTAGGATTAACATGGACTTCTTTATAAGTAATTTTCCCATGGAATTGAATTATTTTCATGTAGAATAATGCTTCTCCTAATTATGATATAGATTTTATCTTTGAAGAGTGAATGTGCCTATCAAACATGTTATAGATATTCTCCTCAAATTTAGCTATAGAGAAGAATGCCATCTAAATAAAATACCATAAATAAGTTGGAGTAGGGATGTAAAATGTCATCCATCATCATTATGGATATCGTAGGTAGATTTTTCAAACCAAAAGGTATAAATAGTCACTAAAATAATTTCTCCTTAGATTTGTGTATGTCTTCCATATGTTGGTGGATCAATGGATATTTGATGATATCCAAACTTGAGATAAATTGTAGTTAATAAATTTAAATTAGAAATTTGGACCAATAAATCACCTATCTAAAGAATTGGATATTCATTATTATTTTATTCAAAAATATGTAGTCAATATAGAGTATACACATTCCACATTTATTTGAATCTAAGACAATTGGACTACTGCCTAGTGAAGCAGGTTTGATTTACCCCTTCTAAATAAATTCTTAGAACTAGCTTTTGATTTTATCATTTTCAAGGATTGATATATGATGAACATGCACATTAGGCAAAGGGGATCCAAGAACAAAATTAATGGAATGTTAATAGAATGAAGTGGAATTATTATTTTTTGGTAAAACATTCGATCAATATAGCAATAATACTCCTTTTTATTTGTGGTTTGATCATTAAGAAAATGGTATCAATTTTTTATATCATCCTCTTTTCTTATTTGGCACTAACAAAGGACATAAATGTAGAGTATATACATCTACAATCTTAAATTAATACCTATGATGATTATTATAATGATATTTTGAGGTCTTTATTCATACATAAAGTGTCTCTTCCATATGAATGATTTTTCTTACTTCACATAATAAACATTCAAGCACAAAATATCATACATAATCTTATTATTAAAGGTATTGTAACACCTTAAAATTGACCCATTTGCAGAAAAATATAAAAATATTGAAAAATAATAGCCATTGCATTTATTACCTCAAAATTTGTGCTTAGTCGACGAGATCGTACTACAATCAACCAAATCGTAGTATGACCTAAAATATTGTAGTGCAATTTCAGCATACGATCAGCATACGATCTCTATGATCGTAGTACGATATTGATGATCGTAATACGATATTGCTTAGAAATAGAAAATTAAACTTATAAAAGTGACAAATTTAGTTTAACATCTTTTATCCCTATCTAAGCAACTGCATGGAAGACACAGGATCGGATTCACTCAATCATGCTCACCTTGGAAGAGGTTGTAACAAAATTATTCACCTCCCTATTCTGGTTATCCTACCCAGCATATTTAACCAGACTCCCCTCCCTCGAATTCCTCTTGGAACTTAGAACACATTCGCATAATTTTGTATTTAGATCTAGTTATTTTTTTGTTGCACACAGGATCAAAGCATATTGTTGCAGATCAAAAGGATACAATATCGAGATCGTAATATGATCAGGCACGTTCCACATATGATCTTACTCTGTAGGCTATGATATTGTTGATGTTTCTACGATCTTGACTATAGTGTGTTTGGGGGCAACTCCAAGCTCTGGTTTTGCATCTTTATGACTCTCTATTTACATTCTACCTTACATTTATTATTTGTTACTTCATTTAGATCATTATTTGCACATCATCATCCTTAGAGTTCACCAAATTAATATCTAATTGCATAATTTGCATAGTTTTAGATCATATACATGTTAATTTCCACTAATACTGCATTCAATAAGTATTATAGGAGCTAATATTTGCTCAATAAAATCCATAGCATGTGTTGTTTTCTGTTTTCTATCCTCTACCCATGAATCTGTAGGTTTTTGGTAAAATCAAAGCAGTTAGTCTCTTATCATAGTACGATCTTACAGATCGTAATACGATCCTCCGAATCATAGTATGATATCGACCTGTTGCGTACGATATGGACTAAACTCAAAAATTAGAAACTTCATCAGACTTTCGGATACAGGTAAGGATTTGAAATCACTTTTTAAGCATTGCATTGTCTCTCTGAATTCTATTTTCTACTACTTGCTATCTGCATTTGAATCAAATTTGCATATAGGTTAGTGTAGTTGCATATTGGCCAAAACTAGGTGTATGAGAGATTTGATAAAAGGAACACATCAAAACAAATCCCAAAACCTAGGTGTAGAAACTACAACAAAATGTTTCCTGGTGAACCCTAAATCAATTTGTCAAAAAATCACCATTTAGAAGGTACGGTTAAGTATATGATCCTAGATCCAGATAGTGCACCTTTTTACTTTGACCTTCAAAGAGCCTATGATAGGTGGCTAGCAGATAAGATAGTTGTAATTTCTCCAAGTCTTTATTCCTTTGAAGATTATCTTGAGAATGCAATAGTAGTACATCAATTTCTATCATGAGTGGAAAATCAAGAGATTGTCTTAGATGATAAGAGAATATTTAACAAAGTTCCTAGAGTTGTGCTTTATCAAGATTACTATCATGAATTACACTTTTATACATCAAATTGTGAATTTGATTGCATCACTATAGCACATTTCATAAAATTCTTAAAATCCAACTTCTAGTTTGAAGAAGAACACTACATGTCACCAGACCAACTTGAACCTGTTAATGATATCTATAGGCTTTTCCAAGAAAATTAAAGTATAATATATATAATATTATAGGTGTGTTTGCTTTATTGTTTGCAATCTAACCAATCATATTATTTTATTTTATTTAGTTAGGTATATATATAGCATATATACCCCAAAAATTTAGACGCATATATAATATATCTATGAGAGAAAATATTCTAAAACAAAATGCCTATATTAAGAAGTGGTAAACAAGTAGATAATGGTAATATGGAAGAACAAGAACAAGAAAATATTGAATATAGAGCACTCATTGGAGATGATGTGCTTTCATAAGATGAAGGTGATAATGGGGAAAACAAAATAGAAAATACTGATGAACCTACATTAGATGAAAGAGGAAATGTTAAATTTGAGTCTATTGGAAAATTCACTAAATTTATAAAAGATCACATAGAGGATTTTAATCAAGTAGTGCAAATCGATAACTTAGGAGAAGGTTCTATGGATTCATCTTTAGCAACTTCTTTTTGAATACATACAAATCCAAAGTAAATTCTAAACAACAGAAACAACCATTTGCTTCCATATTTTCTCAAGCTCTTAATCAGAAACAAAAGGCTAAACAAGTGTAAAATACCAATTATCAAGAGAAAATCCAACAAAACATAATTCCCAGAAACACTTTACACAACACTATTTTAGTTGGAATCCCTACAACACCAAATTATTATCAAAAACACAATAATATGGTGAAACAAAATCAGTTTGGTGGACAACAACAAGGATTTGAAGCCATGGTTAAACAATTAGCTTCTCGTCTAGACCATATGGATCCCTACCATCCCTTATATAGTTATCAAGAGATGTGTAGTCAACCTTTGGATCCTATCGTGGTAGCTCAACCTTACCCTAAATATTTCTCTATACCTATCCTCCCGATATATAAAGGAACTGAAGATCCTATTGAGCATCTTCACATGTTTAGTATTTCATGTCATGATGTTTCTCATGATGACTTGTTACTAAAAATATTTCCTAAAATTCTTGGAGGCATGGCCCTAGAGTGGTATTATCAGTTACCCACTAACTCTTTAAGGAATTTTGAGGAGACAATAGAAATGTTTGTCCATCAATTTAGTGCCTACATAGAGAGGCATGTGACTATTAAATATTTATACAACTTGAAACAAGGAAAATATGAAAGCTTTGCTGAATTTTTGACTAAGTGGAGATAAATTTTAGGCAAATTATGCTTTGCATTACCTCAACGTAAAATGTTGGACATATTCATAGATAATTTACAAGAACAACTATCTTATGAACTTTCTACTGCTACGGTAACATCCTTTGATCAAGCTATTGATTTAGCAAGGAGGGTAGAAGATGCCCTTATTATAAGAGGGCAATTTAAGAAGGATGAAGACAAAACCTCTAAGAATCAATATAAGAACAAGCAAGTAGTGGGTGATCGATTTACGAATAGTAGAAACAACTCAAATTTTAATCTTGCTGAATTTGTGAAGAAATTTGTATTAAAATTTCCTGATAAACCACCAAGATAATTTACAAGATTAAATCAGCCATTAACTATGGTTTTACCTCAACTATTGGAACAAGGCTTGTTACAGTTTCCTGAAATAAGATAACCTGATACAACTGTAGCTAGATTCAGGGTTGATTTACATTGTAACTTCCATAAAACTTATGGTCATGCAACAAACTCATGTAAAATATTGAAACACATGATACAATATTTAATTGATAATGGAAAAATAGAAGTAGAGAATTTCCCTCCAAGAAATGCTCAAAATAATACACAAAAACCTCAAAATCAAAATTTGGATATTTTTCAACATCCTTTACTAAAGCAAGGTAAAGAAGTTATAAATCAAGTAGAACATCACAATGTTCCTCATCCAACTCGATATGTAGGAACTATTAGTAGTTTTCTACCACATCAAGATTTGCAAAAAACATGTGTAACTACTAAATCTCTAGTCACTATTAGACCTCTAAAGAATTGCCAAATTACATATTTAGAAAATGACACAGAAAGTAAAACAGGTTAAGAACACAAGCTTATATTGAGAGGAGGGGTGAACAGTATAAGACCACTTTTTAATTTTCTTTCCCAGATAGTATAAATCAATATAATCAATGGAAATATCAATAGCAATAACCAAAGAAATGCACAAATCATCACACACAATAGAGACACAAATTTAGTGTGGTTCATCCAAATATGGCTACCTCCACAGAGAAAATATTTCTTCTAAATATTTCTCAAATAATCTCATGGGAATCCTTTTCCTATTACAATGTTTATTAAAATCAGTCCAAAGGAGATGTTGATCCCCTAAATCTAGTTTTTGGATCTCTATCCATAGGAGAACTCCTTCTCCTATGCTTTGGCCGGTGATCCTCTAGAAGACACTGCCTCCACTGCACTGACTATGGATCTCTCTCCACTTGAAGACTCTTTGTCCTCACTCATAAGACCTATCCTCAATGTCCTGGCTAATGTATCTCTATCCACTAGAGACTCTATCCTCTGTGCTCTATCACCTCCAAATCTCTATCTCAATACTGTACTATACATAGTCCATTCGGTCTAGCACAACTCTACTCAATCTCTTACACTAAACATAGTACATTTGATCTAGCACAAATCTGCTCAATAGGTTCACTCAGAACCTTCTCAAATATGTTCAATAGGTCCACTCATAACCTCCTAAAATCTACTCAATAGGTTCACTTAGAACATAATCAAATCTGCTCAACAAGTCCACTCATAACCTTCTCAAATCTACTCAATAGGTCTACTCAGAACCTATTTAAATCTTCTCAACAAGTCCACTCAAAACCTGCTCAAAACTACTCAACAGGTCCACTCATAACCTACTCAAATATGCTCATCAGGTCCACATAGAACCTATCCAAATCTGCTCAACAGGTCCACATAGAACCTATCCAAATATGCTCAACAAGCTCACACATAACTTGTCCAAATCTACTCAACAAGCTCACATAGAACTTATCCAAATTTGCTCAACAGGTCCACATAGAACCTATCCAAATCTTCTCAACAAGCTCACATAGAACTTGTCCAAATCTGCTCAATAAGCTCACACAGAACTTGTCCAAATCTACTCAATAAGTCCTCTCTAGGACTTTCTCAAATCTACTCAATAAGTCCTCTCTAGGACTTGCTCAAATCTTCTCAATAAGTCCTCTCTAGGACTTGCTCAAATCTTCTCAATAAGTCCTCTCTAGGACTTGCTCAAATCTTCTCAATAAGTCCTCTCTAGGACTTTCTCAAATATTAAATATTTTTGGTGTCTCCATTTTTGTGCAATAGGATGACTAGATTGGTTGTCCATTCCACAACCAGAAGACAAAGAACCACATCTTAAGAACCAAAAAAATAGTATTAAAAAAAACTCGAGCTTCTCAGGTATTTTTCTTATTCTAAAACCTAACCCTCTTTTCCTTTGCTTTGGGTAAAACTAAACCTCACTAAGTACTCGGTAAATGAACCTCACTAAACCTGTTGGTAACAAATAGAATCTGTAGATAGGGTTAGCTTAATTTGTACTCTGGTGGGTTAGTCCCCATTTTTTATTTTCCTTTAGTAGCTTTGGCCTAGGGTTCCCGAGTTTTCTGGTTGTCAGCCATTGATGTTTCAAAGTGTAGGTAGGTTTATCTTTGCTTTTGTTTTTGAGTGAGATTTTTTACCCCCAACTATGTTTTCTTTCCTTTTGACTCTTTTATGTTATTAATTTTAATTTTTTTGAATTTTGTGGTTGAGGGTTCATGGGTTTGCCGTGTAGCCCCTCGATCGTTGTCGCTCAGAGTGGCCAGTTGTGAGCTGTTGTTGGTTAGAGTGGTGACGTTTGAACCCCAATGGTGACCATTGGTCCTTGGTCACTCTTGTCTTTAGCGGCTAGATTTTGGCCGCTGTGGGCTATAGCAACTAAATCCCTTAGCCAATTTTCTCATTTTTTTGGATTTTCTTGAGGTAGTTATTTGACTTTTTTTTTATATTTTTTTGTTTGAGTAAGGGATTCATGTAGTGATGATAATCACTATTTATTTTGTTTTGTGCTTTTTTATACTTTGAACAA
The DNA here is from genome assembly GCA_028583015.1 of Wollemia nobilis. Classification (NCBI taxonomy): domain Eukaryota; kingdom Viridiplantae; phylum Streptophyta; class Pinopsida; order Araucariales; family Araucariaceae; genus Wollemia; species Wollemia nobilis. The sequence goes on along the minus strand of JAQPPZ010016442.1, from coordinate 1,709,624 downwards.
TGACTTTTGGAATTTGATATTTGCTTTGAATCGAGATTTTTGCTCTTTTTGATTAAAGCAAGGGATTTTTGGGTAGGGCGGAGCTTGTCCTTTTGTCAATTCTCAACACTTTTGAAATGGTTGCATAGGGGGATAAGCAAGGAAGACCCTTTTTTCTTTAGGTAACCTAACCACTTTACAACTTTCATCTTTCCCTTGTACCAACTAGAATTTAGTGTTTGTAATTAGTGATGGGATCCTGAAGTATACTAAGCTTTGTCACCACTAGACCTTACTTTCTACTAACCAAGATGTTCCCACAAAAGTTGATAAGATCACTAGGTATGGTTGAATAACCAGAAAACCATAGTATATTTTGTATAGCAACAATAAATGGTTGTGTTGAAAAACACAGTTACACATTATGAATGACTGGATGTAGGTGAATTTTGAGTGTTTGATACAAATTGTGGTATTGCTTGTAATATTGAGATCATGACATATGCAAGTGTAATGGATATGAATGTTTAATGCAATGCAACTATGTGGATGCAAATGTTTTTGTATTTTTGATTTTTGCATTGTTTTTGTATTTTTGATTTTGTATTTGACCAAAGGGTTTATTGTGCCTTTGGGAATTTTGAGTTTTGACCAAGTAGCATGCAAATACCCTTGGAGCATTTTTTATTGAATTTTACCAAGTGGTTTGGATACCCTTGGTGCATTTTGATTGGGTTTGACCAAGCGGTTTGAATACCCTCAGAGCATTTTTTATTGAATTTTGAGTTTTTGATTATTTTGAATATTTTTGAACTTTTGATTTTAAATTGTTTTTATGCTTTTATGTTTTGCTTTTGACCAAAGGGCTTTAAGATGCCTTTGGAGCTTTTTGTGATTTGATTTGACCAAAGGGCTTTAAGATGCCTTTGGAGCCTTTTGTGAATTGACCAAAGGGATTTAATATGCCTTTGGTGCCTTTTATGAATTGACCAACGGACTTTAAGATGCCTTTGGAGCCTTTTGTTTTTTTTGGTTTTTTATTGTTTTTGTGATTTTGAAATTTAATTTCTTGACCAAAAGGGCTTATTATGCCTTTAGGGCTTTTTGTGGGTTGACCAAGTGGCATGAAGATGTCCTTGGAACATTTTTATTAATTTGAATTTGACCAAGTGGCATAAAGACACCCTTTGAGCATTTTGATTGATTTTGACCAAGCAGTGTGAAGATACCCCTGGAGCATTTTTGGTGAGATTTGACCAAGTAGCTTAGAGATGCCCCTGGTGCTTTTTGTTTTTTATTTTACTATTTTTTTATTTTCTTGTATTTTTGTGCTTTATATTGTTTTTATATTTTATGACATGTCTGAATGTTTTTCAACTTTTGATTTTAAATTGTTTTTATGCTTCTATGTTTTGCTTTTGACCAAAGGGCTTTAAGATGTCTTTGGAGCTTTTTGTGATTTTATTTAACCAAAGAGCTTTAATATGCCTTTGGAGTATTTTGTGATTTGATTTGACCAAAGGGCTTTAAGATGCCTTTGGAGCTTTTTGTGATTTTATTTGACCAAATGGCTTTAAGATGCCTTTGGAGTATTTTTGTGAGCTGACCAAAGGTCTTATGATGCCTTTGGAGCATTTTTGTGAGTTGACCAAAGGGATTATGATGCCTTTGGAGAATTTTTGATTAATTTTATCAAGCGGCATGAAGATGCCCCTGGAGATTTTTGATTTAGACTTTTGACCAAGTGGCTTAGAGATGCCCCTAGTGCTTTTTGATTTAGACTTTTGACCAAGTGACTTACGTGCTTTTTGATTTAAAATTTTGACCAAGCGGCTTAGAGATGCCCCTGGTGCTTTTTGTTTTTGAATTTTTATGTTTTTATGATTTGTTTGTATTTTTATGTTTTATATTGTTTTTGTATTTTTGATATATTTGAATGTTTTTGTATTTTTGATATATTTGAATGTTTTTGTATTTTTGATATATTTGAATATTTTTGTGTTTTATGTATATTTGAATGTTTTTGATATTTTGTTGGTTTTACAAGGGGAAGGTATGATACCTTAGGTACCCCCAGTGTGCATGTTGCCTACTATAATGTAGTCATCTTTCTTAGGAAGAGTGATAGAAATCAGCTCTCCCAAGTGGGGCATGAACCTCTGCGGGGTGCCCCTGTCTTGATGAGATGAAATGAATGAACCATCTATGGGAAATGCCCCACTATCTATGAGGTCTTGAACTACATGTTTTAATCCTTTGCAATTACAAATGATATGCCCCTCTATTTGGTGATAGAGATAGTAATGGTCCTCCCTATAACCCTTAGGTTTAGCTCTATTTGATTCTAAAGGGATTATGTCAAGTAAGGTGATGACCTTAGCCTCTTGTATATTTTGAAAAGTATTAGACATAGGCTCGTTTAAAGGAGTCCAATTGTGTTGCTATTGTTTTGAGCATTTAGCATGCTTTAGCCTAGTATGAGAACCAGGTTGAGCCCTAGGTATGTCACTTGCTGGCTCAAGGGGCTCTTCTTGAATTTTAAATGCAAGAGATGGATTACTTACTATGGTCACTTGTTGGTTGATTATTTGAAGTTGTTTTTTGTTGATCATGTTGTGTATTTTGGCTCTGAAACCTCGACATAATTGAATATCATGGCCATTTTGCCTATGGTATAAACAATGTGATTCTTCCTCATACCCTCAAGGCTTTGGATGATTTGGTTGTAAAGTTTGGACCTTAGGTATGGTGATGGCATTTGTGGCAATTAACCGATTGAAAATTGATAATGCAGGCTTATGAAATAGAGGATACTTGCTTGGTTGTTGAGGCAGCCGAGTTGGAACTTGTTCTAGTTGTGGCTTTTCTTGTTGCTACATAGGATATAGCTTGGCCTCATATGAAGGCTTCTTCTATAATTTTACGTTCTCAAGTTGGTTTATGATAAAGTGTAATTCCTCATTTTGTTTATCCATTTGTGCCTCTATATTGTAGAAGTGATTTTGCATATGCTCCAAGACTGATACGATTTTTATGTGTATTTCTAGTGGTTGGTTTGAAATACCATTATCTATTGAAGAAGTTGATAAATTAGGTGCTAAAGATCCACCAGGTAACTGTAACTCACCCATTTCTTTCATTTTAGTTGATGTGGATGCTTCATGTTGATGCACTTTGCTAGTGATATCCACAAGCTCTTGCTTGCTAGCTTGAGCATCCCCAATCTGATGTGGGAAAAATCCCTACTTTGGCTCTTGAGTAGGCGATGTGAGAAATGAGTTTGGGGTAACTAATGCCAATAGTTTTTCCCCTTTCAAAGTGGGAGCGATATCTGATTGCCCCATGTCTTGTTTTATCTGCCTTAGGGTCACTTGGTCCTCTGACTTGATGTCAACCATTACCACGAGCTCTTGAGAAGGTACTTTTTCTTGTGTCTCATCATCCTTCTTGTAATACTTGAATGGCTCAGGATCATGGGGAACCACATACACTTTTCCTTAATGTATGAATTTTAGGTTTTGGTGTACTATGGAAGGTATGCATTCCATATCCCTCATCCATGGTCTACCTAGCAATATGTCATACTGCCTATCACCTTCCAAGATATGGCACAATGTAGGTATCATATTTATCCCAACCTGTATAGGTAGGATTATTATGCCAATTGTTAGGGAAGTAGCATCATTGAAGGCCCTCAATGTAAATGTTGTGTCTTTAATGCGTGAAGGTGGCATATTTAAATGCTTCAAAGCTACAGCTATGATGATGTTGATGGATGACCCAATGTCAATCAAGACTGTCTTGCACAAAATTTGATTGATGCTTACTATGATGTGGAGTGGAGGATCAGGTCCATATTGAGAGATTGTCTTAATCTCTTGCCTATGAAAGGTAATCATAGGGTCCTTTTGTAAGTGTGTTGTACTTATTTTTGGTGTAGACTGTGATAGATTACCAACTTTAGTTGACTCTTTTGGTATGTTGGGTTGATCAAGGCATATTTTGCTTCTCATTGTAGTATTGATCATATTGATAAGACCCTCTTCTAGTGGGGCTATGTGCACCTCATTGACATGTTCAACTTGATTGTTGTTGGCCCCATGATTGGGGAGAATATGTTTTAATATGTTGATGTTTTGCAATTCATTCTTATCCAACATATCCTGCACTATATTATTGAATGCAACACAATCCTGGATATCATGGCCATTTTTGTAATGGTAAACACAATAGAGATCTTCCCTATACCCCTTAGGTTTGGGGCAATTAGGATCTAGGATGCACTCCTTATGAAAGTTTAAAACCTTGGCCTCTCAAAGGTGATTGAAAATTGATGCCAAGGATTCAATTAATGGTGTATAAATACGAGGGGTTTTTTTTGTTTGCCTCTGCCTTGATTCTTGTTGCACTGGTTGTAATACACAGTAGGAGGTTGAGCCTGATAGTTTTCTTGTTGTTGGCTCTATGCTACTTTTGGAATGCTTAACATGATCTGGTTGACCTCTATAGGTTGGGCCTGTTATGATTGATATTGCATACACTTGTTCCATTTTTCCTTGCTATGGAGCTTTAGGTCTCCTTCTTCTAGCTTTATATCTTCAATAAGCTTGGAGATGGCCAAGGCTTCTTTGAATGTATCATACTGCTGTAGTTGCAATAGTAACGAGATGTGCTTGGTGCAGCTTTTTGTGAACATTCGGATTAGCTCTTCGATCGGGACAAAAAATGATAACTTTACCATGATTTTTCTCCATCTATCCCCATAATCCATGACTGGTTTATCATCATACTGCTTTAAATTGGCTAGGTCTAACAGGTTTACTTTCATCTTAGCACCAAAGGAGAAACACTTTAAGAAAGCATTTGCTAATTGTTCAAAGTTGGCTATGCTATGCTTGGGTAATTGGTTAAACCATTGGGTGGCTATGCCCAAAAATTTCATGATGAATATCCTTAGCATAAGAGTGTCATTGTCTTCAAGATAAAAACATGTGTTGATAAAGTTAGTTACATGCTCTTGTGCATCCTCTTCACCTTTAAACTTCTCTAGCCTAGGCATCTTAGAGTGCTTAGGATAGGGAGGGCTGGGAACTGATGGACACAATGATTGGTTATTTTCTTTTGCTTAATGTTTGTTGGCTCCTAGCAGCCTCTTTTTTCTCAAAGGCTTTCATCTTTTCAGCAAGATCTTGAAATGCCTTTGATGCACGGATTTCCTCCTCTTGTAGTCCCACCATGATCGCCATCTATAGTGACCCTGAGACGCACACACCACTCTACTCTACTTGCAATATTATACCCAAAATAAAATGAAAGACCATGAAAAGCATATAACGTAGAAATAACAAAGATAGATCCTTTTATTGATATTGAAATCTAATTACATGTTGGTCCCTCTTAGGGATACCCATTTTGATACAATATGGTTACAAGTGGGTAGAATGTTCCCCTTTGCAAAAGGGTGGTGCACTTTTAAAAGCTTCTCATTTTTACACCCAAAAATATATGAGGGCTTACAGATGTCTCCTTCTCTAGGTTTGTTTCCTAGAGGGATTCCTTTGCTTGTGTATGCTACTAATTTTATCTGGTAAACCTATGGCCCTATAAGCAATGAAACAACAACACACGTTTAGATGTCTGAGAATGCCTCCCCATATGAGGTTGTTAGAAATGGATATATCAAGTGAAATAAAGTACAAAAATAAACTAGTTCTATGAATGTGAAAGGATGAAATAAAGCTACACTAATGGTATGCCAAACAGAATAATGAAACTAATTTCTAAAACCCTAAGCTTGGCTTACAGGCCACTATCCAAGATAGTGGCCACTAAGGTAAATCTTGCCCTCTTTACCCCTAATCTATGGGTCAAAGCCTGTATATGATGTTGAAATGGTGGTCGCTTTGCTCAATGTGTTGAATATCTCTTGTATAATAAACCCTCAAGTGGGTTCTCCAATCTGACAGGGCTTCGCTACAAGAAAGCTCTCAAAGTCTCCAAGCTCTCCTTCCTCTTCCCTGCATAAAATCTTGAATCTCTATAATTGTATCTCTTGAATGTGCATGCTCTCTCTTTTTTTCTCTACCCTCTATGCTCTCAGGCTTGCTCCTTATATTGGGTGTGAAGCCCTAGATCTATGTCAAAACCCTAGGATTGAATCCCTCGTGCGTACTGGATGTTAGCATGAGAAGCTTTTGTCTTTTCTATGTTTAGATGCCAGTTAACTAAAGTCTAATTGTAGACTAAATTCTCCTATGTGAACTATCCATGAAAGGGAATTTAAAGTTACTCCCGCTCACCATACTGCCACTTTCGCTCATGATTAGGTATGTTTATCATAAAAATGCTATCTTATGGTCTAGTCGCCATCATCTGCAGTGGCTAGGATTTAGTCGTTGTCATCTGCAGTGGCTAATGTATGGTCATTCTAAGCTTGAGCAGCTAATGTTTGGTCGGTCTAGTCTTGAGCGGCTAATCTTGGATGGGCTTAGAATGCCCTAGATGAGTGGCAAGAGCCACTTTTGATGCTTAGAAGGCCCAAGGTATGGTCATATGGCCTATGAATGTGTCTGTATGAGTATTTCCCTAACCATGACATGTTTTAGGTGTCTACAGATGCCCCTTTTTTGCAAGGTGTTGTGTGGGAAACACAACGCGAAGAAAAAATGTAGACTTATCTATTTGTAGGGTGTAAGATTATTAGTAGGCTGATCAACCTTGGATGGACCAATCATGCAAAATGGCATGCATATTTTGAATCATTGCCTCAAGGTTTGAAGGACTTAGCTCAGTGTCTTAGACATGTTAAATTGCACTCATCCCTCAAACTCAATCGGGTAGCGTCAGCTGCTACATCAGTTTCAATTGGTAGGAGAGATACAACTGAAAATGTCATGTTTGCTTACATTCCCAGCAAACAAGGAGATTTAGGTGATTGTTGTATGTAATGATTCACAAGACGAATAGGATTTTGCTATGATCGAGTGATCTTTTAATACAACACAAAATAACAAGATAGAGATTTATTTCAAGAGCTTACCTCTGCCACCACCATGAAAAAATAAAATGGATAGAGTTACCCCTGCCACCACCATGAATGGGACTACAAGAGGAGGAAATATGTATATCAAAGACATTTCAAGAGCTTACCTCTGCCACCAAACAAAACAACTACCATGAACAAGATAACAAGATAGAGATTTATTTCAAGAGCTTACCTCTGCCACCAAACAGAACAAATCAAATAGATAGAGAGTTACCTCTACCACCACCACGAATGGTACTATAAGAGGAGGAAATCCATGCATCAAAGATATCTTAAGAGCTTGTTGAAAATATGAAAGCCTTTGAGAAACAAGAGGTTGTTGGGAGACAACCAACATTAAGCAAAATACATAACCAACCATTGTGTCCATCAGTTCCTAGCCCTCCCTATCCTAAGCACTTTGAGATGCTTAGGGTAGAGAAGTTTAAAGGTGAAGAGGATGCACAAGAGCTCCTCCTCTTCACCTTAGGATAATGTATGCCAGTTCTAAGCTTGAGCAGTTAATGTCTGGCCGCTCTAAGCTTGAGCGGCTAAGGTTTGGCCACTCTAGTCTTGAGTGACTAATCTTGGATGGGCTTAGAATGCCCCATATGGGTGGCAAGAGCCACTTTTGATGCTTGGAAGGCCCAAGGTATGGTCATATGGCCTATGAATGTGCTCATGTGAGTAGTTCTCCTAAGCATAGCATGTTTTAGGTGTCTCTAGATACCCCTTTTTGCGATGCATTATGTGGGAAACACAACGTGAAGCAAAAACGTAGACTTATTTGTTTGTAGGGTGTATGATGATCAGTAGTTTGATCAACGTCGAGATGGCCCAATCATGCAAGATGGCATACATCCTTTGAATCATTGCCTCAACGTTTGAAGGACTTAGCTCAGTGGCTTGGACATGTTAAATCACACTCATTCCTCAAACTCAATCGGGTAGCTTTAGTTGCTACATCAATTTCGATCGATAGGAGAGCTACAATTGAAAATGTCATGTCTACTTATGTTCCCAGCAAATAAGGGAATTTAGGTGATTATTGTATGCAATGATTCAAAGGACAAACATGGTTTTGCTATGATTGGGTGATCTTTTGTTGACTTTTATTATGATTATTTTGAATATTTGAACTACCTCCTCACACAATGAATTGGTGAGGAATGGGTGATGAATGAAGCGACGAGTCGCTTGACCATTTTGACTAATTTGGTTTCTTTCTAGCATTTGTTCTTTTAATGGGTAGAACCCCATCCAAGGGTGATCCCAATTATTTGTGATAATCATTCATCCCTCTCCCGAGGAGCGGTCCAGCTATCAATAGCCTTCTTAGGGAGTTAGGATGAGTGATTCTATTTATGCCCGTATTGCATCACTTGTCTTAGTATTTTTGGTGTCATAGGGGAATTAGGATGATTCCTTCGTGTCTGTGGAGCAGTCCGACCATCTTGGTCTTCTTTGGAATTGAAGGGTGGCACATCGTAATTCCAAAATGAAATGTTTTTTCCCCAAGTGGCCTTATGGTAACCTACTCATCTCATCAAAGTGCATGGAGTGTAAATCACTGCAATCATCGAGTTGATAGAGTAAGTGACTGAATATGAGGCCTGCCTGAGATTGTGTTTTTATGTAATTTTTTTGTTATTTTGAACATTATGATGGTCATGAACCACCAAAGTGTGTTTATTTGATGTTTTTTTGTTATCCCCCATGGAGGGAATCTATTTATTTTAATCTGTGGAGTAGGTCGTTGTCAGGTCCAACGGCCTCTGAGCCCCTGTCTGTGGTCATTTTCGCCTTGAGCGGCCACAAAGTTCGGGCCGCTGACATCAACAGTGGCCAAGGCATAATTAGAAAATATAAAAATGCACTTTTTCTAGGGTTTGACCCCTCATTTTCCTATTGAATATTCACTTTTCAGAGCTCTGGTGAGACAGTGACAGTTGTGATTTTTGGTGTGTACTTGTATCGAGGACATGGTTGCGTGGGGTGAGACATTAGCTATTAGAGGAGCTAGAGCTTCTTGGGTATTTTTCTTCTTCTAAACCCTAACCCTCTTTTCCTTTTCTTTGGTTAAAACTAAACCTCACTAAGTACTTGGTAAATGAACCTCACTAAACTTGTTGGTAACAAATAGAATCCGTAGATAGGGTTAGCTTAATTTGTACTCTGGTGGGTTAGTCCCCATTTTTTATTTTCCTTTAGTAGCTTTGGCCTAGGGTTCTTGAGTTTTCTAGTTGTCATCCATTGATATTTCAAAGCATAGGTAGGTTTAGATTTGCTTTTGTTTTTCAGTGAGAATTTTTTCCCCCAACTATGTTTTCTTTCCTTTTGACTCTTTTTATGTCATTAAATTTGATTTTTTTGAATTTTGTGGTTGAGGGTTCACAGGTTTACCGTGTCGCATCTTGGTCATTGTCGCTCAGAGCGGCCAGTTCTAAGATGTTGTCACTTAGAGCGATGAGTTTTGAGCCCTAACGATCAAAAATTTTATCGTTGGGCCTTGGTCGCTCTTGTCTTCAACGGATAGATTTCGATCGTTGTGGGTGACGACAACTAAATCCCTTAGCCAATTTTCTTGTTTTTTTGGATTTTCTTGAGGTAGTTATTTGACTTTTTTTCTTAAATTTTGAACCATTCTTGCTACATGATTATGTGCCTTTATCCCCCATTACTCAAACTTAGGAGAGTGTCAATTTTGTTATGTTTTATTTTATTTTATGCCTTAGATGCACTGTAGTTATGTTTCATTTTCCTTTTGTTTTTAGATTCTCACTGCTCGGGCTCGGGACCTAAAGCTCATGAATGACCTTCTACCTCATTTTACTGGTGATGACTGGGATTGGCTCAAAGCCCATGGGCTATAGTATATTATTAGGCTACCTCACATCATGGTGGATCAGGCTTACCTTACGGCTTTGGCCCATCGTTGGGACCCTCGGACTAATACCTTCCACCTCCCGACCAGCGAGATGACCATTACGTCGGAGGATGTGTATAGGATCTTTTAGATCCCTTTTGATGGAGTGGCCATTGTCTCTTCGACCACTAATGATCAGGTGGTTGTTTTCACTTGGGTGTTTGGAGGACACTCTATGAAGGCCCTCAAGGACACCAATTCTGGAGGAGTATCCATCATCTACTGGTACAAGGAGGATGTCTTCATGATGAGGCATGCAATATTGTTGATGGTCATCAACAATATTCTTATCCCAGACTGCTTGGGTTTGAGGTTCCCGTGGAACCTCCTGGCGATGGTTTAGGATCCGGTGGATAGCGAGGAGCCTATCATATATGCATGGGGTAGGTCTTTGTTGGCTCATTGTTATGATGAGTTGTACCACATCTATCGGAGGGATTGTATCAACATTACCTGTAGTTTGCTCCTATAGGTTTGGGGATGGGAGTATATTCATGTAGATCACCCCAAAGGGCTCCCGACCGAGATCATAGTGATTGATGCTCAAACATAGTGCTATGCTTCTATATGGGCTCGAGAGCATGAGGAGCGCAAGAGTCATCCCTTCATAGGGGAGTTATCTCATTACACTAATACTTTCACTAGACTTTTGGCCAGAGATGTCATATGGTTCCCGTATCATGAGTGTCCTGCTTGGGATGATCAGTCGATTTTATTTCTAGGACACGGTGCAAGTGGTGGCTCATTGACCATAAGTTTAACATTCGAAATCACTTTTTCTACTCTTGGGTTCTTTTCTAGTATGGGTTGTAGTAGGATGTGCCACTAGTACCATTTTTGTATAGGTGCCTTACAAGAGAGAAGGATTTACCTTCGTGGTAGATTATAGAGCTCTCATATGAGGATGCCCCAGATGTTGACCCTGGAGTGGCTCGAGGAGTTACAGAGGTATATACTCAGTGGTGGAGGGATCAGATGTGGCATGGTGATGGTAGCCTAGGTCACAAGGATGATGTCAGGGATGATGGTGTATATCTGATAGGTCATAGAGTCTGAGCTAGGACCGAGGTATGGGACCAGTCGATAGAGCAAGTGGCAGTGGAGGAGCAGGAGGCTCCTAAGGAGGCAGAGGAGGAGATGGAGCCTTAGGAGAGAGATTCTCCTCTGAGGGCACAACTGCATTATGTGGAGTTCGAGCTCCAGTCGGCCAAGATATAGGTATAGCAATGGGATGTTATCATAGCTCAATGGGATGCCACTATAGCCCAACTTTTAGACCAGATACGAACTTTACATGATGTTATGGGAGGGGTTTCCTGGATGTAGGTTGTTTTTGACTCTCCTACTCTAAAGGGTCCTCCAAGGGTAGCTTTGGAGGATGAGATCAGGCATCTACATGGTTTACTGGATGAGAGTGAAGTACAAATTGTTGATGATGTAGCCCATATTGTTGCTCTCTCAAGGCAGATCAGGAGGATAGGAGCTATCCCTAGGGAGAGGGGAGCTATAGGCGGGTCGTAGGTGAGTAGGAGCTCTACAACAGGGTAGTCTTTCATTCAACCTGTTCATGGGGCCTAGACTCGTACTGAGAGACCAACAGGGTCCAGCTCACACCATTCCCCTAGATATCCAGCCACAGGGGGCGACGTTGTAGGGGGCACAGGCCCAACATTTGATTGATGACGTACTTGGTTTTTTTTTAGGTCAGTTGATCTATATGACTGTGGCCCATGGGGCACCTTTTTGCTTATTTGTGCACTTGAGACACTTTATTTTGAGACACCTTTTCAAGACATTTATATATATGAGACTTTATATTATACTTCTCTATATGTGTCCCATCATTGCTTATGTTTTTGTTGTTTTATTTTGTTTTATGATGCGATGGATGATGGTATTATGATGTTTTGATATATGTGTTAGATGATAGATGATATTTATGATGATGTGGATATTGAGATGGATGTTTATGTATATGTTTATGTGATATGATGTGATGTATTATGAGTTGACTTGATGATGGATTTATGATTGTATGCAAATGGATATTGCCTATATGTTTTATGATGTGCTTTATGATGTAATGATGGATGATTTAGTTTTTGTATTTATGGATGTAATGTCTTTGTTTAAATGCATGTTCAATTTTGCTTTAATTGTATGCATCTAGCTTATGTGATGGTATGGTATGAATGAACATGTATGCTTTAATCACTTAAAACATAAGGAATGCATATGATATTAACAATCTTAATGGGTGATACCATAGAAAGTAAAAAAATAATCATGAATTTAAATAATCACTCTTATCATAAGAATTGATTAAGTATTCATATGTGAGATGTAGTGGTGTGGAATGTATGTATTTTCTTGATAAGTTTCTGTAAATTAAAAGATATAAAGTAGTCAGTGGCCGTCTATATACTATTTCTAATATATATGCGGTATCTATCCTACTATGTTGATACCCCCTAATTTATAGAATCTTATAAAGAAATTTATGGTATGATTGATGATATGATTTGTTGCTATGTAGGAATTTTTGGTGGCTTTGCTTGAGATTCAACCATTCTAGTTACCCTATCAATAGTTGTGTACTGACCATACTAGACTTTTTGAAGAAGAAAGGCTTTCATCATGGACCTATGGATTCATTATCCCTATGTGTGCAAATGAATATATTTAGATAGAACTCTATCATCTCCCCCAATGTCAGGTGGGATTCTTTTAGCCCATTGCTAAGATCGGGGATCCTCAAGTGTTCATCTTATCCTATGTTGGACTTAGTTGGACTATACCACTAGGCGACATTGGGTTACCTAAAGCTAGCTCATCCACATTCAAACATTGGTCTACACAAATGCCATAGCATTTGTGTTAGACATATCATCGTGCTTTTCATTTTATTGTGCTAAGAATTCCAGGGATTCAAGTTCTATTCCCTTTTTTTCTTCATTTTGATTTGGGATACTTGCTCATGTTTAGTGATGAAAATCACTATTTATTTTGATTGATTTTTTTCTTTTGAGCAAGGGATTCTTGTAGTGATGATAATCACTGTTTATTTTGATTTATTCTTTTGATACTTTGAACTATGACTTTGGGTGTTGATGATCAAATTTTTGAAAATTGTGAACTTTTGATTTTGAATTTGGGGTTGCTTTGTTTCGAGATTTTTGCTTGTTTTGATAAAAACAAGGGATTATGGTGGTTATAATACTATTTTGGTAGGGCAGAACTTGTCCTTTTGCCAATTCTCAGCACTTTTGAACCGGTTGCACAGGGGGATAAGCAAGGATGACCTTTTTCTCTTTAGGTAACCTAGACCCTTTATGCAACTTTCATCTTTCCCTTGTACCAACTAGAATTTAGTGTTTGTAATTAGTGTTGGGATTTTGCGATATGCTAGGCTTTGTCACCACTAGACCTTGCTCTCTACTAACCAAGATGGCTTTCCACAAAAATTGATAAGACCACTAGATATGGTTGAATCACTGGAAAACCTTAGCTTGTTCCTTATAGCAACATGATATGGTTGTGTTGAGAAACACAATTACACACATGAATGGATGGATGATGTTGATTTGTGAATGATTTATGATACAAAATGTGGCATCACTTGTAGGATTGTCATACCTTATGCAAATGTAATGGAACTTGAAAATGTAATGCAATTATGTGGATGCAAGATGTGAGATGCAATTGTTTTTGTGTTTTTGATATTTTATATTGTTTTGTATTTTTTATTAACGTGACCAAAGGGCTTATTGTTCCTTTGGGGATTTTTGATTTTTGGCCAAGTAGCATGAAATACCCTTGGAGCATTTGATTTGAATTTTTTTTGACCAACCGGTTTAGATACCCTTGGAGCTTCTTATTTGATTTTGACCAAGTGTTTTGAGTACCCTTGGAGCATTTTGATTTGATTTTGACTAAGTGGTTTGAGTACCCTTGGAGCATTTTGATTTAATTTTTTTGACCAAGCAGTTTTGAGTACCCTTGCCTTTGATTTGATTTTGAATTTTGACCAAGCAGTTTAGATACCCTTGGAGCATTTTGATTTGATTTTGAATCTTGACCAAGCGGTTTAGATACCCTTGGATCTTTTTGTTTGATTTTGACCAAGTGGTTTGAGTACCCTTGGAGCCTTTGATTTGATTTTGAATTTTGACCAAGCGGTTTAGATACCCTTGGAGCTTTTTGTTTGATTTTTACTAAGTGGTTTGAGTACCCTTGGAGCCTTTGATTTGATTTTGAATTTTTTATGTTTTTATGATTTGTTTGTATTTTTTATTCTTTACAATGTTTTTGTGTTTTTGATATTTGAATGTTTTTGTGTTTTATGTATTTGAATGTTTTTGTGTTTTATGTATATTTGAATGTTTTTGTGTTTTATGTATATTTGAATGTTTTTGTGTTTTATGTATAGAATGCCTTCAAGTGAATGATATTGAGAGGTTTAGGCTCTTCAACACCATCTAATGATATAAGGTGATATGCTCCAGGCCCAACTCTTTTGAAACCATGTAAGGGCCTATCCAATTTGCCATAAATTTATCTCATAGATGCGATGGTAAATTAGAATTTTATTGGTTTTCTTTGAGCACAAGATCCCCAACTTTGAATTCTCTTAAGTGGACTTTATTATTGTAAGCTCGTGCTAGACGATCTTGGTAAACGTGAAGATGCTCTAAAGCATTGACTCGACATTCATCAAGAAGCATCAACTGATCAAGGTGGCCTTGCCATGCTGTATCATCATCTATGAAGTCCCTTAATGCTATGCGTAGAGTTGGAATTTCCAACTCTAGTGGCATGATGGCCTCAAGTGCCATATACTAGTGAAAATGGTGTTGCCCCAGTGGGCGTCCGTACACTAGTCCTATATGCCCATAATGCCAGAGGTAACTGTAGGTGCCAATCCTTGTGATTGTCTTGCACCATCTTCCTCAAGATGGAGACTATTATTTTGTTCGAGGCTTCTACTTGCCCATTTTTGCTTGTGGATAAGGCATTGAAAAACTATGCTGAATATGGTATTTTTTCATTAAAGCATGCACATTTTTGTTCTTGAAAGATGGCCCATTATCCGATATTATCTTCGAAGGGATCCCAAAATAACTTATGATATTATGGAGTATAAACTCCACAATCCTTGGTCCAATTGTCGATGTTAAAGGAATCACTTCAACCCATTTAGTGAAGTACTCAGTGGCCATTATGATGAATGTGTGTCGGCCTAAGGATGGGGGTGAGATCTTCCCTATTAAGTCTAGTCCCCATTGCGAGAATGGCCATGCTTCCTGGATGGGTTGCAAGGCTTGTGATGGCAAGTGCATGAGATTTGCATGATGTTGGCACTTAGTGCACTTTTTGACATACTCGCAGTAGTCCTTTTCCATGGTGGGCCAATAGTAACCCATTCTCAAGATGCGCTTAAAGATGGCCATGCCACTAAAATATCCTCTACATGTACCATCGTGAGCTTGTGAAATTGCCCAAGATGCTTCCTGGGGCTCAAGACAATGGAGTAGTACTCCATCATATCCTCGTCTATAGAGGATTTCTCCTAGCAAGATGTATCTTGTTGCTTTTTGCTTGAATGTTCATCTTTTAGTATGTGACATACCTAGTGGTACCATTCCAAGTTTTAGGAAATCCCGTAGTTGGGAAAGCCAATCCTGGTAAGCTACAACCTCTATAGAAAAGATGGTCTACTCCTCTTGTGTTCCACTAGTGAAAATAGATTGAGGAATGACCCTATGGTGTATGGTAGTGCCACACTCCGCAGGACCTTGGGAGAGCAAAGACCCCCAAGGTGCACTTTATGCAAGAAATATCTAGCTATGAAGGACCAATCTTGACTTGGTTCAATGTTGATCATGTTGATTGATTCTTGATTGTCAAAAGCCTCACGTTGTATTGTTGAGTGCGAAAGCACTTTCACATGAATGGTTGTAAAATCAGCAGATGGATTCTGAGGGATTAAGGATCCCAAAGAGGCCATGGTGTCCACAAATCTATTTGACGTACGAGGGATTGCCTCGATGTCATACCATTCTAGATGGGCTAGGTAAGTGTCAACAAGTTCTTTGTAAGTCTTCAGGAGTGGGCACCTACATTGGAATAGTCCTTTGACTTGGTTTACTATGAGCAAGGAGTCACCAAAGATATTCAATCTTTTAATGCCCATTGCTATGGTTGTTTGAAGTCCCAAGATCAAAGCCTCATACTCTGTATTGTTGTTTGTGCAAGGGAAGTCTAGTTTGAATGACAAGGGCAATGGAGCGCCCTGCGATGTGATAAAGACAATCCCTGCTCCACCCCCTTGTTCACACTTCGAACCATCAAAGAACAATGATATGTCTCTTTCTTTCTTAGGTTCTTCAAGTTCTGATGGATCTGATAATGCAAAGACCGCATCGTCAGGCAACTCTATAGTGAGGGGCTTGCTATCCTGAAGAGGTGCTTCTACTAATTGATCAGCTATGACTTGTCCCTTAATGGAATTTTGGCTTATGAATTCTAGATAAAATTTTGTCAATAGCATGATCCACTTTGTGGTATGTGTATTGTGATATGTCTTGCTCATCATGTACTGCAAAGGGTTTTGTTTTGATATAATGTAGGTCGTATGGCTCAACATGTAGTGTCACAACTTTTGAGTTGCAAAGACCATCGCTAAACACAACTTTTCGACATACGCATACCCTAGCTCATAGCTCACCAAGGTGCGACTAATGTAATATATGGCTTGCTCTTTATCTTGTGCATTCTTTTGGGCTAACATGGTGCCCAATGCAAAATCAATAGCCGATATATATAGTAAAAATGGTATGTCTGGCCTTGGTGGAGCCAATATTGGTGGTGTTGCTAGATAGGTTTTGATCTCTATAAAGGCTTGATGGCACTCTTCATCCCAATGAAAGGGGACTTCCTTACGTAGAAATCGATTCATGGGTCGACATTTGTCTGATAATTGTGCAATGAATCTTTTGATGGATGTTATTTTGCCTTGTAGGCTTCTTAACTCCCTAATGTTGGTAGGGGCGGCCATTTCCAATATAGCCTTTACCTTTGTGGGATCAACTTCAATGCCTCTCTTAGAAATAATGAATCCCAAAAGTTTGCCAGAAGTTATGCCAAAAATGCACTTCTTAGGATTCAATCTGACATTGTGCTCAATGAGGCGATTAAAGACTTTTCTAAGGACTTCGACATGCTCTTGCCACAACAAATATTTGGCAAGTAAGTCATCCATGTAATCTTCCAAGATCTTATGCATATAGTCATGGAATATGTATGTCATGGCCCGTTGATATGTGGCACCAACATTTTTGAGGCCGAATGGCATTACTTTGTAATAAAATGTTCCCCATGGAGTAATGAAAGTAGTCTTGTGTTGATCTTCGGGTTTAATCTGGATTTGATTGTATCCTAAAAATCCATCCATTAGGGAGAGCATCTCATGACCTACGGTGGCATCTACAAGAGCATCTATGTTTGGCAATGGGAATGAATCCTTTGGAGTTTCTCTATTTAAGTCTTTGAAGTCTGTGCAAATATGATGTTCAAATACGAACTCTTCCATCGGGTTTCCCCATGGGCACCATGTTTGATACCCACTCAGGGTAATCAATAGGAACTATGAAAACTGCATCCAATAACTTTTGCAATTTGTTCTTTACCATCAAGGCGATGGTTGGATGCATTTTCCTCAACTTTTGCTTGACTAGTTTCTTCATGGGATCCAATGAAAGGTTGTGAACGACTAACTTTGGATCTATCCCAGGCATGTCTTTGTAAGTCCAAGAAAAAATATTTGGCCTCTCTTTTAGGAGAGGGATTATGATGGCTTGTTCCTCTGGAGATAGACTTTCTCCAAACTTGACTTTCTTTGGTTGAGTAGGATCATCACTGATGTCCACCTCAAAAGTCGCTTCTATAGCCATATGTGACCCATCCTCTAGCTGGTGAGGTGTGGGTATCAAATGAATGTCATCAGTGGGATTTACAGGTCCTACTGTCTCATGATCCAAACCAGTATGGAACACGTCATATGCACAGCCTGATGCAAAATGAAATGGTTGTAACATCTCTTCGTTAGGGAAAATATCTTCAGGCTCTATGGGTGAATCGGTGTGATCCCAATCAATAGCCTCTACATCAAGATGCAATGATTTGGTAGGATCTATCGGATTATGAAGTGGAGTGGTCAAATCAATGGAGATTATATTTATGGATGGGGTGAAATCTCCAGGACCACATGGGTGAAATCTTTCCTTAGGGGTTTCTCCATTATACTCGCGATGAGGTTCTGGTGGTTTGGGGATGAATGGATCTTCCCTATGTGGCATGCGAGTGGTTGGGTTCCCCCTATGCACATACTATGAAATGGGGTCATTTGGCTCAAGGAGTTCTTAGAATGCAGGTGGAGGGGGATTGACCATGCGATGGATGGCATTCAAGTCAATCGGTCTCCCTAAGAATCATAATTTAGGGTCTATGGCTCGAAGGGCTACTTCTCATGCTACTAAATTATTGACTTACCGTAAGTGGTGAGGCCCTAGATATGCCATTTTAGTTTCATCCTCAAAGTCATCATCACTTATCCAAAAACCATTGGCATTTGTATGCGGCCCTAGGATGAGGGGCTCATGTCTTGGCCCTAAGTAGGCCATCTCTGTCTCATCTTCATATTCTTCGTCACTTATGAAGAATTCATTTGTATTAGTATGTTACCCCAAGTCATGGGGCCATTGCCTTGCCTCTAAGTAGGCTCTCTCTATTGAGTCCTCTGACTCATAGTCACTTTCATCTAATATGTACCCACTCTCATTGTGGTTGGACCAGGTGAGGTTTTGTAAATAGTAAGGCCCATGGTAGGCCAAGCCCTCTTGTGCTTCATCATCACTTGCCTCATATCTATTTTCTTCTTGCTCCTCATCCCATGAGTTGTAACCTATTGGGGTGGCTTCGATTGAGGAGTTTGGATGATAAGTTTTTGGTGGTGGTATGTTCACCATGGCCACTTGTATTTTGGGCAGATATCTTGTTCTTGGGGGTTGGTAAGGAATGAAATTGATGTCTTCTCCTAACCCCAAGCTTAATCTGTCCAAGGCTATTGCTAGAGAGTCATCTCGACTTTCGATGTAATAGCCTAACCCAAACCTATTAGTGGGAAGTTGGTATTAGGGCTCATATGGCCGCCTGCACCCTTGCTCATATACACCAAGATCGTAGCCATGCCAATGGCAGTGTTCAAAGTAGCTTAGAGCAAACTCAGGGTTAGAGAGGTAATGAACATTAATAGTGAATAATTCGTCATGATCCTCTTCTATGTCTGAAGATTTATGGGCGTAGTCTAGGCCAACATAGATAAAATTGGTTTGATTTGGAGGGATTCCAAGTGGAACCACTATTCCCACTGGTGGTCTTGGGTCCTTTGGTCACCCCATATCTTGTGTCAACTCAATGATGGGTGTGAATGTTATGTTCTACACAAGGTATTCTCCTATCCCTGTACTTGCCAAATGTATGGTTGTATGTGAGGTGGATGACCCTATGGATGACATTGGTGAAGCGGGATGGCAATCACTATCCTCATTGTGATCCTTAATATCCTCTTCTTCCATAGGATTTGGTGTTTCTGTAATGGCTATAGTTAGCGTTTCCTTAAGTTTTCTTTCCTCAACCATAGGTCCCTTCAGCTTCTGACCTTTTTATTTTAGACTTTGATGGTTGATTAGAAGTATTGGCTTCTTTGTGCGCAAGATGAGGTGTTGATGTGCATGGGTCTTTTCTTACCCCTTTGTCTTTGTTATCCAATAATGTGTTTGGAGATGAAGGTTCTACATATAGGTGAGTAGAAGGAATTACAAATTCTCCTGGAAGGTCCACTTGATGGACATATTTGAATGGCTCTTCATCAGCTAGAACCATATAGACTTTGTCTTCATGCACATACTTAACACATTGGTGTAAAATTGAAGGTACACACTTCATGTCCCTTATCCAAGGGCGCCCTAGGAGGATATTGTATTGCATGGACCCATCTAAAACATGACACATCACGGGGATGGTCTTGTGCCCCACCTTAATGGGTAGGACTATCGTTCCTATAGTAGTGCATAAAGCATCATTAAAAGCTCTTAATGTGTAGGCTCCTGGAATGATATTAGATTTGGGGATCTTAAGGTTCCCAATGGCGGTTGTGGTGATGATGTTGATTGATGAACCTGTATCGATCAAGACCCACTTAAAAGGTAAATCATTGATTGATGCAACAATGTGCAATGGAGGGTCTGGTAAGGTAGTGGATACTATCTTAATCTCATGATCATAAAATCAGATTATAGGTTCTTGGCATTCTTGTACTTGTCCCACAAAATAGGTGAATGCATTTGGATCTTGCGGTTGGAGCTCAATTGACCTTAAAATTTCCATCAAGGTCTCCTTGTGCTTTGGAGACTATTGTATGAGCTCATATATGGATAGCTTAGCTGGAGTTGTTTGTAAATTTTGCTCAAGTCTACTCCGAATAGTCACCACAGGTTGAGTTGGTGGGCCTGGAAGATTATTTTGCCCCTGCCTCTACCTAGGTGTAGCTGGGACGTTTATTGGAGCTACAGGAGGTTGTGGTTGACCATACCATCTACTCCTGGTGGCTATGTTGATAATTTCCACCATCCCGACACACCCATGGGTAGGCGTATCGATTTGGACTTGATTGACTTGGGCTACTTGCCCTCTAGGGACCTCATGGTTGGGCAACGAGTTTTTGTATATGCCCATATCTCGGTTATCGGGAGCCAATGGGTTGTTGACTTTAAGTTCTCCCGCCTCAATCATATTTTGTACTTGATGTTTGAAGCCAATACAAACTTTGATATTATGCCCTGGTATCCTATGATATGGGTAAAATTGATCTTCCCTATATCCTTTTGGCTTAGGATGGTTGGGATCTATAAGAGGTATATCAGGGAATCTGATCTTTCCCACCTCGCTCAATTGATTGAAGATTGATTGCATTGATTCTGTCAATGGTGTAAAATAGCGAGGGGGCTTGCATTCTTTATTTCACCCCTGATTATTCTTTTGATCATAATTGGTTGGTGGGGGATGTGCTTGATAATTTTGTGGTTGTTGTGCACCCCCATCCTTAGGTGTAGCCAATGCGACTTGATTGACTGGAGCAGGGTTGCCCTGCTTTTGTTTATATCTGTCATTTTTACCATTTTTGTTCCACTCCTTCTTGGCTCGGAGCTTAATGGTTCCCTCATCTACTTTGATATCCTCAATGAGTTTGGCTTGTGCCAAAGCTTCCTCAAATGAAGGATATGGCTGAAGTTGTAATAGGAGGGAGATGTGTTTGGAACAACTCTTGGCAAACATCCGAACAATTTCTTCAGTGGGAACGGAGAATGATAACTTTACCATGACTTTTCTCCATCTATTCCCATAATCCATTACTGGCTCATCATCATACTATTTTAAATTGGCCAGGTCCGATAGGCTTACTTTCTTCTTAGCACCAAAGGAGAAATGCTTTAAGAAAGCGTTTACTAGTTGTTCAAAGTTGGCTATGCTATGCTTGGGCAATTGGTTAAACCATTGGGTGGTTGTGCCCGAAAATGTCATTATGAATGTTCTTAGCATAAGAGCATCATTGTCTTCAAGATGAAAACATGCATTGATAAAGTTAGTTACATGCTCTTGTGCATCCTCTTCACCTTTAAACTTCTCTAGCCTAGGCATCTCAAAGTGCTTAGGATAGGGAGGGCTAGGAACTGATGGACACAATGGTTGGTTGTGTATCTTGCTTAATGTTGGTTGGCTCCCAGCGGCCTCTTGTTTCTCAAAGGCTTTCATATTTTTAGCAAGCTCTTAAAATACCTTTGATGCATGGATTTCTTCCTCTTGTAGCCCCACTCTTGGTGGAGGTGGAGGTAACTCTCTATCCATTTGATTTGTTCTATTTTCTTCCCTCCTATGAGGGGATTCAAGATTGTGATCCTGGTTTGTTATGTTTACCCTTTCCCCCCCAGTTGGATTTCATTCATGGTTTGGTGGGTGGTTTCGTTGTGGGTTCTCTTGTCTAGCATGTCTCTCTTGAGGTGAGTCAGTGCATCTAGTTCTTTGGTGGTCACCACCATTGGTTTGTAAATTACTAAGAGCTAGCCACTCAGCTTGCTCTCTTAGACACTGCTCATGTTGGTGCAAGAGTCTTTCTCTTTGTTTATCTTGTTCAAGAGCTTCCACTAGCTCTCGCTCTTTACGTAATGCATTTTCTAACCGTCTCACATGGTCAACTTGTATTGTCATAGAAGACTCTGATTGGCCTGACTCTGTTCTTGTAGTTTTGACTCATAGATTCCTTGAAGGAGTTTTTGTAGTGTCTTTGCTAGCCAGGGTGACTTGTTCTGTGTATTTTTGAGTGTCTCTATGATTAGATTCTATGTGTCTACTATGGGGTCACTCAGAGGTACCCCTAGACTGAGAGGTATGTTTAGAAGTCACGGTTCATGAACTTCCAGATGTAGAGTGTTCTGTGGCTATAGTTCTTTGAGTTGACCTTTGATGAAACCTATCCAACTCATCTAGTTGTCTTGTCTTCCATGGCTGATCTCATGGGGTGCCATTTATACCAATGAGGTCATAGTCTATTGGAATCCTTCCTCTTGTGTGAAGGATATCTTCTGTTTGGTCCCTATGACTTGATGTAGCTCTAGTTTCTTGCCCTTCAGTGGGTAGACCTGTTCCATGTGTTTCTTGTGAAGCTTGAGGTGTTGCAACTCTTGTGTGCCTTCTTGATGATGAAGGCTTTGTGGTGACATGTTTTCTCCATGAGGATGGAGATGTGGCAACCTCATCATCCCTATGTGAAGAATGAGTTTTAGAACCTTCTTTATGTCCATGTGAGGAGGAAGCCCTTGAAGCTTCCTCATGTCTTTGAGATGTTTTTATGTGTTTAGAGGAGGCCCTTGAGGTCTCCTCATGTCTCCTTGATGAGGATGGCTGTGAAGTTTCTTTTTGTTTATGTGACTTTGTTCCATGATGTGGTTCCCTACTTGGGGTTTCTCGAGGAGAACCCCCAATGGTTGAGTTATCACCCCTTAGACTCGTGGAACTACGTCTCACAGTCTTACGAGTAGGTCTTTCAATGTTACTACGGCTTCGCCTAAGGGTATGAGTTGCCTTAGATTCCCCTTCGATGTCAGACCGAGTGTGTTTACTTCTTGTTTTAACCATTTTGTTTATGAATTAGTCTTTTAGATTGCACTTTTAGAGGTAGCCAAACAATATCAAGCAAATGTTTATCTTGATTAACAGATTATGTGTGCCCTATACTGTTTTTTGTATTTTGATGTGTTGTTCTTTGCTTTCTTGTTTTGTTTGGATTTAGAATGAGGAGACTCACTCATAGTGGGAATCAAGAACACCCATGCCAAACATGATTTTTCTCAAAAGAAGCTAGGGTACACCATTGAAGTCCCAGTGGGGGGTTCGCCTAGCTCTTCCACCTTGAACCAGATTGTTCCAATGGTGGGAGACAGTTTGAACATGAGTATCTTAGTGCCACTATGAAAGAGTTCTTCAATCCATTTCTAGGAGAATCTAGGGGGCAAACCGGTGGAAGGAGATGAATTCCAATGTCACCAAATTGAATTGAGGGTTGGTGATGAAATCCAACTCCCTAATGTTTAAATGATACGTGTGTGTGTGGTGTTCATTTTAAGCTTGCATAAAGTAAAGTGCATTATATAGCAAAAATGACTCTTTCCTATTTGCCTATGTGCAAAGATACGTTTCAATATTTCAGAAAGATGCATGAACTACTATGATTTGTATGAACACACTTTATTTCATGCAAATATGGCCTTCTTGCAAGGCCTCAAAGCAATCAAACAACATACAATGTCTAGCACGTTGGATTCTAGGGTGAAATTTTCAGGCATAAGTCATTGTTCCTAGCAATGCCTAGTGGAAATTTAAAAGAAGATCTAAGATGTGCAATACGCTAGTTCTTTCTTCCCATATTATTTCAATTTCCAAACATAAATGTGCTTTAAGTTCACTATTTTAGACACACATAAGCAAACATAAAACTATAAAATATCAGAGAAGTTGTACCAACCTCTAATCCATCTCAGAGAACCTTGTTTTTGTCCTCTGTTGCTCTCTAGTTCTGATCGTTGTCGATCAAAGCGGCTGATTTCTGGTCGTTGTAGCTTAGAGTGGCTACTGTTTGGCCATTGTAGATAAGAGTGGCTATTGTTTGGCCATTGTAGCTCAGAGCGGCTAGACCTGCATGCAAAACTAAGTTAATATTTAGGTAGAAAATGAAAAATTAGTGGGGGTCCCATCGTGATCGCCATCTGTAGCGACCTCGGGATGCACGCACCACTCTACTCTACTTGCAATATTGTACCCAAAATGAAATGAAAGACCATGAAAAGCATATAATGCAAAAATAACAAAGATAGATCCTTTTATTGATATTGAAACCTAGTTACATGTCGGTCCCTCTTAGGGATACCCATTTTGATACAATATGGTTACAAGTGGGTAGAATGTCCCCCTTTGCAAAAGGGTGGTGCGCTTTTAAAGGCTTCCTGGTTCCACACATGAAAATGTATGAGGGCTTACAGATGCCTCCTTCTCCAGGTCTATTTCCTAGAGGGATCCCTTTGCTCGTGTATGCTTCTAATTCCATCTGGTGAACCTGTGGCCCTGTGAGCAATGAAACAACAACACACACTTAGATGTCCGAGATTGCCTCCCCGGATGAGGTTGTTAGAAATAAATATATCAAATGAAATAAAATGCACAATAACTAATTCTATGAATGCAAAATTATGAAATGAATCTATGCTAATGATATGCAAATATGGAGAAAATAGAATAATGAAACTAATGTCTAAAACCCTAAGCTAGGCCTACGGGCCACTGTCCAAGATAACGGTCGCTAAGGTAAATCTTGCCCTCTTTGCCCCAAAGCTATGGGTCAAAGCCTGTATTCGATGTTGAAATGGTGGTCGCTTTGCTCAATGTGTTGAATATCTCTTGTATGGTAAACCCTCAAGTGGGCTCCCCAATCTGGTAGGGCTTTGCTACAAGAAAGCTCTCAAAGTCTCCAAGCTCTCCTTCCTCATTCCTGCATAAAATCTTGAATCTCTAGAATTGTATATCTCTTAAATGTGTATGCTCTCTATTTTTTCTCTAGCCTCTATGCTCTCAGGTTTGCTCTTTATATTGGGTGTGAAGCCCTAGGTCTATGTAAAAACCCTAGGATTGAATCCCTCATGCATACTGGATGTTAGCATGAGAAGATTTTGTATTTTCTATGTTTAGAGGCCAGTTAACTAAAGTCTAAATGCAGACTCAAGTCTCCTATGTGAATTGGCCATGAAAGGGAATGCAAAGTTACTCCCGCTCACCTTTATTGCATGTAGACTACCACTTCCACCCGTGATTAGGCATGTTTGTCAGCAAAATACTATCTTATGGCTTAGCCGCTGTCATCTGCAGTGGCTAAGATTTGGCTGCTATCATCTGCAATGGCTAATTTCTGGACACTCTAATATTTAGCAACCATTATTTAGATTCTCTAGTCTTGAGCGGCCAGACATTAGTCATTGCATATGACAGCGGCTAAATCCTAGCCGTTGTAGACGATAGTGGATAGACCATAAGATAATATTTTATCGATAAACATGTCTAATCATAGGCAAAAGTGGTATTTTGTATGCAATAAATACAAGTGGGAGTAACTTTGCATTCCCTTTCACAACCAGTTCACATAGGAGACTTGAGTCTGCATTCAAACTTCAATTAACTGGCCTCTAAACATAGAAAAGATAAAAGCTTCTCATGCTAACATCCAGTATGCATGAGGGATTCAATCCTAGGGTTTTTACATAGACCTAGGGCTTCACACCCAATATAAGGGGCAAGCCTAAGAGCATAGAGGCAATGCATCTTTCCAAGACTAAAAATGTTCACCACTATACCAGTGAACCATAGCTTAAAGAAAGTGATATCTTTTTTATAGCTAGCTATACTCTATATACGTTTTCCACAAAGCAATGCATCTTACCAAAACTAGAAATGTTCATCGCTATACCAAAAAACCATAGCTTAAATAATGTTATATCTATCTCACAACTAAGTATACTCTATCTACATTTTTAATAAATAATGCATACTTCTAAAACTGGAAACATTCATCGCTAAATAAGCAAACCATAGCCATAACTTTATATTAAAACGTACCACATAAAGAAGATGAAACTGTCAGAATACGACCCCAAGTTCCATCAAATTGATGCTCCTTAATGGTTCAATTTCTAGATCACATCAACATGAATAAAATAACAAAAGTACCTATCAATTCACAAGCAGGTTTATTGTTGTGGTATCTGTCTTGTTTTTTTTTCTTCGAGTGTCTCTCCTTTATCTTACCAACCACCATTTCTCATTTGTTTTTGTTTTATTTCTCTCATTCATCATTGGCTCATTTTTTTTCCTTCCACTCCATCTACTCATCTTGACATTACATGATTTTTCTCTAACTTCCATTCAAAACTTACCCGATGTATCGATAGTCATTACTTGGATTCCTCGAGTGTCACCACCATCGACTACAAGCATGGTTAAAAAATATCTTGTTGGATACGTGACCAAGGCCATGATATCCATGTTCTTCCTACATAATCACAATGGATATACACATGTCTTTTTTTAAGTCATAATTCTATGACAATAGTTAGAGTTGTAGGGTGAGTGTCTTATCTGTTTCATTTGTGTATCCTGCACAACTCAAGTAGGAACAAAATGTTAAATTTATAAATCATATCCTTTATAGATTAGCACTTGAAAATATCAATATTTCCATTTAATAAATTTATTTTGCATAATTAATCATGAAAGGTCCATTATTCCACTCTAAACATTAATACAGCATAATTCAAATCCATCCACATAATAAATCTTCAAATTACATTTTCCATAAAATGTATCTATTTGCAAAGCTAAGTTGTAAATATCCAAACATTCCTACAATGAAACATGTCGCAACATAAGTTCATCCAAGTGAAAAAATATTGTCGAGGGAGGGTTATGACACCAACCTTATCAAAACTTTGTGGAAATTAGTATTTCCTTTCAAGAGAGGATATCTTGTCCTAACTATTGGTGTATATTTTCAAATGGGCCAATGTATTACTCAACGAGTTGGCAATGTTTTACTTAACATGATGTTGTTGGGTAATTCTCTAGGTTCTCATAGGATAATCCTAACTTCTTCTATTTTTAATTCTCCCACATCTTCATATCAAGGAATCTATAGACTATCATCCACCTCTCCAAAATTCACACATGTTAGTTCAAACTTGAAATGGCAACAGTGCTAAATGTGACATGATAATGAGCATCCTAATGATTGGAGGAATAATTTGAATGATAAATTTTATGATCCAAATGAGACTATAATTATTTCTTATCCAAACACAATTTACATAGGAAAATTTATAGCAACTACTAACTTGAATGTGTATAACTTAAGCACTTGTACAGCAAATGACTCGCTAACTTGCACAACACAGTCATAATCCACTTAAACAGTAGCTCAAATAGTTATCACTTATGTTGACAATGACTTGTATGGCAACAACTTCATCAACACTCCTTGTATGGTACTTTTTGATGACCCTCATATGGTACTTCAATTATAATACCTATACAACAACTCATATAGTTATTCTAGACTATAACTTTGTCGGTGACCCTACACATACAACCTAGCAATCTACTATAATAATGGTCTCACATAGACATACACATATATTGAAATGGAATATCATTGTATTATAACTTTTTGTATGAAACTTACATTATAGATATATTTGCACTTCCAACACATAGATCACACATATGCTCTCATTTCATAATGCACTCCAAGAATCCTTGTACTCTCCAATACTCTTGAACACACAATGCTTCTCTCTTGTATCATAATATCACATAAATGAATGTGGGGATAAATTTTATGCTTATGGGTTAGTATTTAATAGAAACTACCACTCAAAAACCTCACAACTTAACTACCCATATTCATATTATGTGATTATATTAGTTTTATAGTTACAAATTCAATATACCAACTTATGATGTCATCATGTCTAACGTTAACTAATAAAATGACATTTCAATTTTATTTCATTTGCATTAAAACTTGAATTTTTATTTAATTTATGTTTTATTTCATGCATATTTCATGCTTAATTTCTCTGTGCAATATCTACTTCAAAAACTACTAAAAACTAGCTCCTACATATTACAACTAGTCTTCTATGTACAATATCTACTTTAAAAACTACTCAAAATTAGTTCTTACATATTACAACTAGATTGGATGTAATAGTGGTAATAGGAAGGAGAGAATACTCATGCAATGCAATTACAAGTGCCATGACCCTCCCTAGGCAGACTTTTCACTGGTTGGATTTTGAGTTTTTCTATGTTATCGTAGATGAAATGATTGACTATTTCATGACTAGTTTCTGCAGACATACATTTTATGAAAGAAAATGATGTATCTTGATGGTGGAATGGATGACTATTTCATGTTTTATTGTTGTAGGAAAAAATGTTATAGGAGAATATGATGTATTTTGGTGAATGATTGATTATTCATGTTTAATCTCTGCTATATATATATATATATATATATATTGAAGGGTATGTGGTTGTTGTTAGAATTGCACTTTTGCAGGATACTTGAAACTGTTAAAAAGTATTTAACAGAAAGGATTCTTGTTATCTTTTTATGCAGGCCTCAACTTAGTTTTAAATGGTTTAACGCCATGTTTTGTTCTACTCATGTTGTAGAATGATTTAATGAATAAATACCTTTTGGATTTTTTTTAGATGTTATTGCAGAGTAGATAATGTAAAAATAATCTTTTGAATTATTTCATAGATTAAGTATCTACCTTTGATGAAATGTGAATCATAAAATAGAGTCTTAATATTGAGCATCATGGCCTTTGTTGTGTTTGGATAATGTTAATCATTCTTATAAATTACGGAGTGGGGAAAATTTGGTAAGTTCATTCGATAGATGTGGTGGAGAGAGTGGAAAGGTGGATGTCCAACCGTCAAAAGAGGGGGATGATGGTTCTCTCCAGGGTGGTGATTCTAGGTGCAAGGAGCAAAAAAGAGGAGGAAAAATATTTTTGTTCTAAAAAAATGAATGCTTTGGAAAAATAGTTTGGTGATTTGGAAGATAAATGGAGTGTTGTTGTGTACTTTATATTATGACTAAAGTTTCAACTCTTGCATTGAGCGTCATGGTATCCCCACTATGATGGTAATAAACATTGAAAACTCATCTAATTTTAATGCTCCTTGATGTTTAAATGCTTGATGTACATTTAATATAAACTAGAAGAGGAATATTTGAAAGCATTTACAATCACTTCTTTGTGTTGGAAATATGCTTACTATGCATTTTCTAGAAATTAGAAGATGAATATTTGAAATATTGTACTACTACATCATATTAATGTTGGAAATATGCTTGTTGTGCATTTACTAGAAATTAGAAGATGAATTTTTGAAAGATTTTACTATTACTTCTTTAAGTTAAAAATATGCTTGTTGTGCATTCACTAGTGATTAGAAGATGAAATTATGTAACAGTCCATTATCTTTACCTCGTTAAGCTTAGAAAAGAATTTTTGTTATACATTTGCTAGAGGATTGGATGTCAAATTTCTAGAAGTGTTACTGGTATGCCATTTTGGATTGTATAAGTAGTTACTATGTTATGTTGGAGATTCGAAACCATATATTGAAATGATACCATCAATAATGTATATTCTTTATGAGTTTTCAAAGTGATATTGTAAAGAGATGTCATTATCATTGTATTCTTTTTGTGAGGAGAATCTATGGTTATATTTAATGTAGGTAGGAGTGATTTGGCTACTTAATACTTGAATGGAATCTTACTTTGTTGTATCTCTACAGAGTTGGGAACTATTATAATGATTAATACGATATTATTTTCTTGTTAAAGTGAAGATATCACCATGTTAATGTAGCTTTGTGGAGATGTTTATGTATATTTTATTATAGTGCTACATCTCCTACGAATCAGTGTTGTCATTAACATGGTTCATGTTAAATATTGAATAAAAACTAAGATAAACAGAGTACTAATGGGATCCTTTGTTTATGAATCCAAGATGAGCATTTTCATGTGGAAGTATGTGGTTTCATTGTAAGGTTTTTGCAGTGGAGTATATTAACCATCACCTGTGCTTTATCCTATCATTTAGGAACCTAAAAAAAAAATTAGGTGGTCGGGACTCAATGGCATTTGATAGGACATTTGACCTTAAGCTCACTCAATACTAAGTAGAGGATTGGTTTATCACCACCTGATAGCTACTTCAATAGGATGTGAACTAATTGTGTCACACAGGTGATGTGAGCTAATCTTGAGATAAGAACCTTTAGCATGTTTTGGATGATATTCAAGATAGAGCAATGAATTTACCTAATTTTTTTATAATGTATTTATGAATCAACTAAAATTTATGTAGATGATGATCATGTACTTATCATTTGTTTGAATGAAAGTTATTTTACTAACGGTCAATCCAAGGTAAGATTTATAGGGAACTTTTTATGAATAAGTTGGGAGTGAATTGATTCTTGCTTGATAGCTAAGACTAAGAAATATGAGAAATGGAGCAAAAGTTCAAAGATACCTAGATTGTGTGCACAAAGGGAAATGAATCCAATCGGACTTGTATGGTGTGCATCAGCATGAGAGCTTTGTGACTCTTACGATGAGATTATGATATAGAGGTCATTTTTTTCCAAATGTGAGAATCGAATTGTATCTATAAATTTAGAGATGAATTTATATTGTAATTTGTAAATGAGTTATGAACTCTTAAATGGAGTGCAAAGGCTTTTTGGAAGCCCTTACTCATTGTATTTAAATAATTCTTTATGAATAAATATAAGAAATGGTTTTAGTTGGGTTTATTTCCCATGAGGATTCCTAGGATAAATACGATGATTTCATGGTTATTTGTGATATAGTGTCTATGGTTTTTGGTTGGAATTATTTATGAATCTTTATGCACTTTAAGTGAAGGAAGTTATTTTATGGATTCATAGTTCCTTAATTTATGCTCTTAATGAATGATAAGAAAAACATGGGATGATTGTATGTCAAGCATTATGAACCTTAGAAAAAAGAAATAAAACTAATCATGCTAATTTTAAATCAAGCCATGGACATGAATTACCCTCAAATAACTAGCTCAACAATGGAGTTGAGAAGGATAATCTAGAATCAATATGCTTAGTTCACCACATAAATTGACTTATGGAGGTGAAGATATTTGCGTATTTTTAATAAGAGTGAAAATATTAAGCTATCTCATTAAAAATGAGATGGATAGCTACCCTTCAAAACACCTAATACTCTTACATAAAGAGACTTATGTAAGAAGTAGATATGGGTGTATTCACTTGACGATTATGCATGATCAAGTTATCTCTAAATGAATTGAGATAAACCATATAACCATGGATCATTAAGACCACAAGAAAATCCTAGGAAGTGTCTACTAAGATGGTTTTTAAACAATCTCCCTAGCAAGTAAAAAAAAAGGAACAAAATTTTTGGTTGTGACAACAAGGAAGATTAAAGGTCTTGATATACTAACAAATAATGAAAATTTTGAAGGAGATTCAGGTTCTTAGGATGGAAAATAAATCACCAATGATGAGATTTATATGAAAAATTTGTAGAAGTGAATACAATAATTGTTGTTGAAGAAACTATAGAAGTGGACATAATAATTATTGTTGAAGTAGTTAGGGTAGATTTGTGCTCTCAAGAAGGAAAATAAAGTGTTGATGATAAAATTGAAGATATGAATATGACTTTAGAATATAAAAAAATAGCATCGTTGAAGGAGCCAAAGGATAGCTAGGGGAGAATGTTTTTAACAAAGAAATGGAAGACATGATAGACTCTTGGGAATTGAACAACAATAGATGTACTATAGATTATCAATAAGAAATAAAATATGAAGTTGTATATGTGAAAGAGAATTCAAAAGCTAAGGATGAATAGTCATAATCACCTATGGTTCTGAATATATATTTACCCACTCGAAGTAAAATTATGTTTATGGTAAATCTACCTTATTCCATCTACCTCAATAGTATGGTAAAAAAAAAATTAAATTGTTGGGAGTGTGGTAGATATTTGAATTGCTAAGAATTTTGATAGCTCTACAAAATGTTTCTATCATGTTATGTTTGCAAAAGAAGTAATATATTTTAAGGTGTAGCAACAAAAATCACATCCTAGCAAATGAGATGAAAAAACAAGCAAAGTGTAATGAAAAAATATGTATTTGTATTGATTATATTGGAATCTTGGTCTCATTTTTACAATAGTATACCCCGATGTGCAGGGGTATGATTACAAAAATATGCTTGCTTGCTTCTAAATACAATGTAAAAGAGGGGGAAAGTCCCTTTTGCAAATCAAGTGAGGAGGGGTGCCAAATTCTTCGTGCTACAATCAAAAGAGTGTGGGTGGGCTTGCATATCCTTGCAGGCCACCCTTGCCTCAACAACCTCCAAGAACTTATCACCTACACATAAAATATTGTAAATAAAAGAGGTTCAATAGCATATGCAAGGCCTTCATTATGTAAGGCCCGTGTTGATATTAACAAAGCACTAAAAAACGTAAAACAAATGATTATAGAACCAAAAATATGTGTGAGATACAAAATAATAAAACATATACCTTGCTAAGTTACCTATGCTAATACAAGACTTATGTTAGTTTACTGGGCCTACACAAATGTAGTAGACTACATTTGGGAAATGCAGGTTGCGTTTGGGACTAGTCAAATGCAGCAAACTATGTTTGGTAAATATAGGCTACATTTGAAACTGGGTAAATGTATGGCACTACATTTGTGGAAGCTTGGAAGAAGGGATCAGATGGTCACTCCTTGGCTTTGGTGGTTCAAAATTCAAGATAAATGTGATCTTCAAGTGTTATTTTGGTAGTGTGACAAAACCTATTCAATCCTCTTGGTCAATGAAATAGTGGGGTATTTGTAGGATTGTGGGAGGTGATGGGTGTGAGGATAGGTGGTAAGCTAGGGTAGCCAAGTGGTCTGGGTAGTTAGAGTGAGACAATTGAGGTGTCTTACTTAGGTGGAGAGGTGTAAAATGATTTATTTATAAGGGTGAGAGATGTGTCAAGGGGAGGGGTAGTGGTAGTTAGGACATGTGGCAAAGGAGAAGACAAGGGATCCTAGTGGGTATTTTTCTAGATTTTTTATATTTGGAAAATAAGATAATGTGCACATAAAATAACCTAAGTAAGACCTGAGGAATATTTATTATGTAGAACTTAGAGTATAAAATGTAAATGGTTAGGTTTTGGTATCTATAGATGCCCCTTTTTGCATCGCATTACGTGAAACACAATGTAGTGCAAAAATAAGAGACACCTGGTTTATTGGGTGAAAATTTTGATTTTGTTACCTCAATGCAAAGACTAAATGATCAACAAAAAATTTAATTTTGGCTTACCCCTTCAAGCGATGAATGGGTGAAATATAGAAAAAATGAAACCCATGAATTGATTAACCGATGTGGATGATGGAGGAGTGTGATTTAATGGAGGTAAATATTGTAAATCAAGATCAAGTTAACTACCCCAAGTTTGGAGTGGGTATGTGTCTTTGAAACTATGCTTTTGGCAGAATAACATGTAATTGTAACTATGGTAGATGGAACAACCAATAAGGATGCATGTTTGACCCACTTTTTAAATGGCATAGTGCATACCAATTTTTAATTTGTAAAGGTTCTACTTTTGTGACCCCACAAAAAGGGTTTGATGATAGCTTTGGGTAAATTTCCTTAAATGCAGTCACCTTCCAAAAATGAGTTACCATATTGATCTAATTTAGGATAAGATAGAGTGGGGTAATGTGTGGCATGCATGTATGAGTTGATTTGGTAATTTTGTAAACTTTTTTGTATGTTTTGGGATGTTTTGGGTCTTTTTAGGGTGTTTTGGGGCCTTTTGGGGCCAAACATAGCTTGAATTTGGGCATGCTTGGAAAATGCAACCTGCATTTAGGCTTGCTTGGCAAATGCAACCTGTATTTGGGTGCAATAAAAGGTAGGATTTTTAGCTATAAATATGTAGGGGGACTCATTTTTGCTTCATTCTTTCTTTTGTTAGTTACTTTTTCATGTTTGAGAGGGTGGAGGATTGCATTGTGATGGAAGGAGTTGGCACTACAACTAGAGTAGGAGGGCGTGTAGGAGAGGTAAGTGTATATGCAGCCTTTTGTAGTTTAGGTGTTTAGTTGTGTTGTTATTTTTGTTGTTTCTTTTCTTTCTTTTTTTTTACAATAGAAGGGGGGTGGGTAAATTTTTTTTAAATGGAATGGATGATTTATGTATTTTATTATTATTTTTGATGTAGTTGAATATGCTTGTTGTATGACACCACTTTTCTCTAATTTTACCTTAGGTTAGGAGGGATTTGATAAATGATGGAGAGGGTGGTATTAGCAAGGGCTACATGGGTGGAGGTGGTTAGGGTGGATGACAGGTACATATTAACAACAATAGAGAGGTGGGATCCTAACAAGCGGACCTTCTAGCTCCCAACAAGGGAGATGATTATTACATTAAAGGATGTTTATCACATTTTTTAGGTTCTTGTTGAGGGGCTTCCTATCAAAGTTATATGGGATAGGGAGTAAAAGATGAGACACATCTACAAAAATAGGTGGTATAATGTGGATGTCAGTAAGGAGGGGATTTAGTACCTATAAATTTACCAAAATGGGGAGCTAGATTCACTACCTACTTATGTGATGCTCATGCTAGCCGATATATTGTTTCCAAATAGTACAAGATCCAAGTTCCCTTGGAACTAGATTCAATTGGTGTTTGATTTGATTGATGAACCTTAGGTTTATGCTTGGGCATCTACACTATTGGATCATACATATATTAAACTTTATAAGGTGAAGAGGTAAGAGTGAAAGAGTTTAAGCTATGGATTGTTACTCTATATCTAGGATTGGGAGCACTTTAGTGTGGGTCACTCTATTGACTTTCCTTATGAGAGGGATAGCTCGTATCCTTATGTACTTAGGTGGTGAGAAAATTAATAGAGGCTACATAGCCACCCTTATCATAAGGGATAATATTATAGGGATATGTGGGTAGGGATGATAGCTAATGACATGTTATGGTGACCATGGAGAGGGGATGATGGATGGCTTGAGGATAGAGTGAATCTATGATGAGTGATATGGGATCAATGGGTAGTTGGATTTCATGGTAGTGAGAGGGATTTGATCTATTTCTCTCATGTTCTACAATAGTTTGGGCTATCATAGAGGGTTCCACATGATCTTGTGATATACAAATGTTGTAGTGACAAGCTTAGCTTGGTGTATCTTGAGGATTGGTTTGTGGAGAAGGATTCTAATGAGGCGATAGATATTTCAAATATGGATGATGTTAGGATGACTCTTGAGTATGATGCATTGTGTTGAGTGATAATTTTGCCCAATTGTAAAACCACCTTCACAGTCAAGGTATTGTTATAAAACCCTCTCTTGCAAAGAAATTCAAAATTTCTCCAAGATTCTTATTTACTTTATGTGTGCTTGAATGCTTGTGAAAATGTGCAAAAAGTACTAAAATACCTTAGAGGTGCAAGTGACTATTAAAGAGGGGCATGTAGTTTGGTATTATTTTAATTTGTTATACTTTTTATTGTTCATGAAATTTGAAAAGAAATAAAATGTGACATTATTGGTCCTTATATGACCATCTTGGAATGGTGATTTAATTCATATTATCTTGAAGTGTTTTAGGTAGATTTTATCTTATTTTGTTAAGCATATTTTAACAAATTTTATCTTTCTTTGTTAAAATTTTCTTAGCATGAAAGAAAATACTAAAATCTAGCTTTGAAATGTGAATCCTAAATGGTGATATAATTCATTTTTATCTTGCTTTGTGAATGGATTTTTGTCTTGCTTTGTTAACAAGTTTTTATCTTCTTTTTTTAAGCTCTATTTTGAGCATAAAAGAAAATAACTAAAATCTAACTTTGCAATGTAGTAGCTTTAGAATAGCACCTTAATGATTCATTTTAATGAAATTTTGGAAGTTATTAAGATTTCCATTTTTTTCACTTGAAATGAAATTAGTTTGCTTGTCCTAAAAAAAAGGCAAAGTTTGAATTTAGTACTCCCTTTTAAAAGTGAATTTATGTGGAACTTAAAATTGCAAATTTCATTTAAAAGCATGACCTTGTGTGAAAACTTGAAATTGCAAAATCCCTTTTAAAGTGTGAACTTTGTTAAACTTATTTAAAAATGATATAACTTGTGGAGTGCAAAAATTTGTTTTGGAACCTTAAAATGAATTTTTAATTAAATGTGTCCAAATAATTTAACAAGTTAGCCTTAAACAACAAAATTATTTGGATTTTCTAATTACTTCAAAACCCCCATTAATGATTTTTTTAATGCAAAATGATATAATTTTTAGGGCTTTGAGTGCTTGATGGAATTTTAAAGAAAATAAAATGAAAGATAAAAAGAAATGACAAAAGCTAGGATTAGAAAAATAATAATAATAATAATATGAAACAAAGTGTGGAAAATAACTAAAGAAAGTTATTGTAATTTAATTCCTTTTTAGGGCTTTGAGTGCTTGATGGAATTTTAAAGAAAATAAAATGAAAGATAAAAAGAAATGACAAAAGCTAGGATTATAAAAAAAATAATAATAATAATATGAAACAAAGTGTGGAAAATAACTAAAGAAAGTTATTGTAATTTAATTCCTTTGATTCTGCAAAAAATATAAATCATGAATACCAAAAAAAAATAGGTTATACTTGCATCCACACAATATAAATCTGGTTAAGTGCAAGAGTCTAAGGGATAAATACATGCATCAAAAATATTAAATGATGCTACCATATCCATGCATAAACACCATTAAATAAACTTAATGCATGTGAGAGAAATATGTGCAATAAAGAACATATTTGTATTCACAACCTTATGTCTGCATACAAGGTGAGGAACCAGTGCTTGTAATAACTTGAAGACCTTCCAATATTCTACATGCTTCCCTATTTTAGAAAAATTTTAGTCCTGGTTTTTACCTTTGCATGGGTTTTCAACATTTTCAGTGAAACGCTTCCTTTCATTTTCTTTCCTTTGATTGGCTCTCAAAAATTTTCTCTTTGTCTTCTACCTTGTTCAATCTTGTCAACACTTGGCTTAGTTTCATAACGTCCATTTCAATGCTTGCACTTAAGTTTATTATATCTCATAATACTTTTTTTAACTCCTTAATCATAGCATGCTACCTTATCCTTATTTTCTTTATCACTACTAAAAATAATTCCTCCATTTGCCTCATATTCGCTCATGTGTAATGGATGGACATAACCACCTACTAGCTAGATAATTGTCATTGTCGAGCACGTAGTTTGAAATGGGGGAACATCAATTGATAATGGTAATTTTCATGATAGGGGCACTTGTGAGATGTCCTTTACCTTCAGCTCATCTTAGAAAAAATATTTAAGTTTTATTTATTAAAACCATTATACTTATTATGAAGTAAATCCTTACGTTATGTTTTGAAGTATGCTAATCATATTAGCCCATGATTTCATCCACCTGATCTCACACGTGAATACTATTTGGAAGATAAAAGGAGTTTGAGGGTGAAACATCCATCTATTGCACTAAATGCTATTATCACCTATGTCATAAATGACTAGCTTCTCCTATGATAACGTGTTTGATAAGAAATGTCCTTTTCTCTTATTTGATCTCCTTGGAGACATTTATCTAAACTTCTCAATTGAATCTACATTATATTCCAATGAATCACTAAGAGTTGCTAATAAGATGAGTTTGTTATCATTTGAGATAAGATTTTTCCTCTTTTATTGGGCATAGGCTTAATAGTATATTACCCATTTCAATATCTTCTTCTAGACCTTTTGCAACTTCACCACTCTCTACAGGTTCACCTTTCATCAAGTTCTCCACATCTAATTTTCCTATGAGGATATAGCTTTGCATACTTGGGCATGGCTTGTGCTCATATGAATACCTTCTTTGCAAACACACATGTTGTAGAATAGCACCTTGAACCCTACGATAATGTTGCTCATCTAACCATACTATCTCAAGACTTTGATGGCTCCACATCACCTGCAACCATAAAGAGGTTAACCAGCTCCCTCAACTGATTGTTCTTGCCAAACCATTCAACCAGTCTTGTCATTTTCTCTTCCTGCATTGAATGGGCATGATCAAATCATATAGCTAGTTCATCCTAGACCCATCATGCAGGAGAATAGCGGATATCAATATTTGGTGATATACATCGCTTAGCCTTCGAAATATCAACACAACCCCCCATGTGAAGGCCTGCTTGGAAGTTCATCTGAGACCCCTAAATTAGGAGCACTAATATAGCACTTTCTATTTTCATTGGCTCCATGTAAACTAACCGGTCACAGTCTACCATGTAATTCATCGCATTCATCATTGGCTCCACATGGACTATCCTTGGAATCCATCTCTTCCCTCTACATAACAATGGTGTGATAATAAAAATATGTGAAGATTTCTAAACATGTTCTATCCTCTATTCGATACCTTTATTATCTACACATAGCCCGATTAAATGGAACAATGCTCTCTCGGTGTGTTTACACATCAAAATATGAGCAATGTGACCTTCCATATTTATAAAATTGAAACCTATGACAAGGCGGTCTCCCCACTATACCTTGCTTTTGGTAATTTAATACTTGGACACACCTCTTCCTTATGCTTGAACATGCTTGCAAGCTCTACATGAATATGTGATCTAACCTGGTTGTTTTAATGTTAGGTCTATCTTCCATCTACTGATGTATCCGAGCCTACATTTTGGTTATGATTATGCAAAGGAATTACATCTCCAAGCATTGGCTCCAACAACACTTTTGTGGTATCAATCCAAAGGGAGCTGGCTATTGGCGTTGGTCTACTTGTGACTGACTCCATACATGCCACTGCCAACCTACATGCCCATGCAAAAAACCTTGTAAAACTATGCCACTTGGCCAAACTTTAGCAATTGTGTCCATGCTGGCAGGGTTGAGGAGGCTTACCTCGTAAATTATGTCAAGCATTTATAACCTGCAAACATTAAACATTTCGAAATAACATATTAAGTAAAAATATTGAACATTATTAAAATAACATACTAAGTGGGGAAACGAAAAATAAATTTACTTCTTTTTATTTTTATTTTTTTTGGTAATATTAAGAAGTGGGGGTTTTGACCATGAATCTCCCAACCTGTTACAACAACTCCACCAGGGAGACACACACCCACCCCCTCACACACTCACCCACACCACAATTTGAACCTTGGACCTCCCGAAGAAGAGCCAAAGCCCAAAGCTGTTACTTTTTTTTTAATTTTAATTATATATATATATATATATATATATAAATTTATTTTTTCATGATTTATTATTTACTTGTTTTTTTATTTTATTTTTTTATTTAATTTTATTAATGCATGAGGGTGTGGTAAAATCATGAGGATGAATACATGAATATGCAAGCTACATTTGCGACCAACTCTCCAAAACTATTCGGTGTAAAATTACCCTACAAAATCCTCAATGCGAACCAAAATTTCTTAAAAAACTTAAATTAAACCTGAGTACCCAAATTTGGGGTAAGTCATGTAATGGTCACAACAAATGGCAACTCTGTTGGGAAATGCTCCTGAGCATTTCGGATGAAGAACCCAATCTGAAACCATGAAAACCAAAGATTAGAGAAATAAAATTCATCTATACTAGAGAAAATGGGGCAAATAGCTTCAAATGAAAATAAATAAACCATTTGCCTCTGCTTTGTGTGTAAATTGTGGTTCATTTTTATTCTTGAAACAATTTAGATTTCATAATTTGTTTTACATTTAGGATATACAATGTCACTCATTAAAAATGAGCCTCTACATTGCTCCACTGCCAGCTAGGCATCTATAGCCCTGGTGGAGATGACCTTGATCTCTTCTAGACCTTGATCTACTACCATCCAGGTGTCTATAGCCTTGGTAGAGATTATTTTAATCACCCAAGAATTAGGTTAATTTTGTATTTGCTTCTCTTATTTTATTTATTCTATACATTGCTCTAATATTAGTCAGGCATCTAGCCTCGATGAAAACTATCTAAATTTTTTGACTGATTTGGCCTTTCTTTCCTTATTTTTTTTAATTAAGCATTGTATTACTTTGCAAAATTTACCTGCCACCTGGGTTAGAGACCACTTAAGGCTAAATATGGAGTGTATTATATTTTCACCTTAATTTGCAAACCAAAATGACTTCATCCTTCAATATTTCAAAGAATACCCTTTAACATGTGAGTTACAAGTGGAGCTTCAGTGAAATGTTTCATTGTCCCCAAAATCCACTATCCTAGTCCAAAATATGAGAATGATTACTAAACTATTTCATTTCATTTTCCTTAATTTTTCTAGATTCCACATTAAGCAATCCATTCTATATGCCCAAGGAAAACAAAACTCAAAACAAATAAACCAAAATTTAACCTAATGAAAACTGATAATATAGCAAATAGCAAAAACTTGCAACACATGATATTAGGGACAAAAGTACCAAAACAAAAAAATTAAATATAAAATAATGAAAATCGAAGTTATATACAATATGTGTACAATATGATGCAACAATTAGGCTATCATTTCCCTGGATCCCAAACATGATTACCATAATTTAAAAGGTATCTATCATGATGAGCATGTCGGGATTTATAGGTATCTGTCTGTAATAATATTAGGCCAAACAATACAAAGGCCCTTATCTTACCTCTCACCTCACAAATTTGATTCAATCCCATCACTACCATATTTGAAATTTGATCCATTAAACTCATGAGTCCACAACTGGTTTTGAATTATTTTATGTTTACTATGTGGGATGTTTATCACAGTTTCTCTCAGCATTGTGTGAGTTCCCATTATCAATTCCTTGCTCCAAATACTATTCTCATTATTATGATTAAACATTAGTTCGTCCAAACTTGACCCTATTTTTAAAAATTTGCCTACCAAACCACTATTCATAGTTTTAGACCAATCATAATTACGTAGCAGTTTGCAAGCATATAGGATATCTACTATATGAGGATCATTATAAGTTTGTATCCTAGGTTGAATAGTCAATTGTTTGTGAACTTGGTTTAAAACTTCAATCATGTTTTCCTCTATTTTATTTACTGCAAAAATTTTATTATTTGTATGAATAAAAGTCGACTCTAATTCCTTGTTAACCACCAATGGTATTTCTTCATTTGAATTTTCAAGACAATCATGTGAATTTTTACCAAAATTTTTAATAGTCAAGAATAAAAGAGAAGATTTTACCTCTTCATCATCCATAACAAATGAATCATAAGAAACATTTACCATTTCTTCTTTTTCAATTTTCATAAGGTGCTCAATAAAATCATATTCAAAATGATTGAATTTTGGAACCTTCTCTATTTCTACAAGTGGCATGCCATTTTCTGATTGTATAGGAATTGCAATATCTTCATGTGAGATAGAGATTTCAGTGTCCTACATATCAAGTGAAATAGAAATTTCATCAGTAGGAGTGTGAGAAACTAATGATTCCTCATACCTTCCCCAACTATTATATTAATTATTTTCTAAAATCAAGGGATAAAATTCTATCGTGTCTTCAAACAATATGTGATTCTCTGACTGTACAGGAATTGAAGGCTCTTCACATAAGATAGCAACTTTAGTGTCTTGCATATCAGATGAAGAAAAAATTTTATCAGAAGGCGTAAAAGAAACACATTCCTCATATTTCTTCCAACAATTATAATAATTATCTTCTAAAGCTAAGGGGTGAAGTTCAACCATATCTTCTATGTAATATTCAGATACATCTATAGATTCCTTTTCAAATTCACCTTCATCCACTTTTGATGGTTCTAGTGTTTCCAAAATTGAATCAATTCTTGTATTTATATTGACTTGATTATCACAATTCTCATTGATGGGTATTGACTTTGAAACTTTCACCTCATTTTGGATGATATCTAAGGTAGTTGTAACATCTAGACAATCAATTTTACCATGTTGATTGCTCACATTAGACATCATTTGATCCAAGGGTGCCAAATTGATAGGTTGGTACTGGTTGGGACACATATCTCTTGGAACACATTTCATCATGGGAAGAGGTTGTGCATCAGCCTGACTCACCTATGGTATTTGATTGTGAGCTTTAATTCTAAGTAGGTATAATTGATCCACACTAACCCCTTGA
Source organism: Wollemia nobilis (assembly GCA_028583015.1). Classification (NCBI taxonomy): domain Eukaryota; kingdom Viridiplantae; phylum Streptophyta; class Pinopsida; order Araucariales; family Araucariaceae; genus Wollemia; species Wollemia nobilis. The sequence continues at coordinate 1,667,190 of JAQPPZ010016442.1, read as the reverse complement.
GAAATCAATTGTTGTTCCAATGTTATTGCCTCACTATATGCTTGGGGTAAAGATGTAATTTGAAGAACTATCCTTAGAAACTTAGAAACAAAATGGTCTAAGGCTCCAATGTACATCTGAATGGCTTCTTCTTCTAAAATTATGAAAGGTATCACTAGTTCGGTATACAACTTATGGAACCTATCACTGAATAATCTCAAGGATTCATTAGGTTCTCTATGGATAGAGACAAACTATTGGTATATCATAACTAGGTCAACTCTTTTAAAATGGTTGAGAAATGTTGCTTCTAATTGATCCTAAGAAGTAATAGATCCTATAGGTAATTTAATATACCAATCATAAACAAACTCATCTAATGTGATTGGAAATATTCTACAGGTATCATCTTCATGCTAATTAAACCTTAGTGTTTTTGTATGCCTGAATATGTTCCTCAGTTGTACTCACTCCATCATGCCTAAACATGGGTAAATAGCCTTCTTGCATCTTCAAGGATTTGATGGGGTACTCCAAGAATGTTTAAAGGACTACAATAACCACCTATCCAGGATGCAATTCCTACCATTGAACTTTTGGTTCCAATTTTTCTAGTGAAAGAAATATCTTGCAGAGAAGCATAAAATGACTAACAATTTTCAAATGTTTAACATATAGATCATCATGTTTATCAACCAAAATATATGCATCAATTAAACCATAACAATGAAGAACATTCTCCAATTTACAAAAGGTTAGCATCAATGCATCATTAATTAAAGAACTTTCCAATCAATGAATGTGATCACCTGCCAACAAAACCTTGTTAGTCAAGACCAATAACTTTAAATAAGTATTTCAAGTAACAATGAAAAATTTAGCATTTATAATAACAATAAAACAACCAATTCAAGCCCTCCTTCTAGCACCAATTATGTTGTCTGATAATTTTGCCCAATTGCAAAACCACCATCACAATCAGGGTATTGTTATAAAACCCTATTTTGCAAATAAATACAAAATTTCTCCAAGGTTTTTATTTACTTTGTGTGCTTCGATGCTTGAGAAAATGTGCAAAGTACTAAAATACCTTAGAGGTGCAAGTGAATGTTAACAAGAGGCATGTGGTTTGGTATTACTTTGATTTTCTATGCTCTTTATTGTTCATGAAATTTGAAAAGAAAGAAAATGTGACATTATTGGTCCTCATATGACCATCTTGGAACGGTGATTTAATTCATTTTATCTTGAAGTGTTTTAGGTAGATTTTATCTTATTTTGTTAAGCAAATTTTAACAAATTTTATCTTCCTTTGTTAAAGTTTGCTTTGAGCATAAAAGAAAAAACTAAAATCTAACTTTGAAATGTGAATCCTAAATGGTGATTTAATTCATTTTTATCTTGCTTTGTGAATGGATTTTATCTTGCTTTGTTAACAAGTTTTATCTTCTTTTGTTAAGCTTTGCTTTGAGCATAAAATAAAAATAACTAAAATCTAACTTTGCAATGTAGTAGCTTTAGAATAGCACCTTAATGATTCATTTTTAATAAAATTTTGGAAGTTATTAATATTTTCAATTTTTTCACTTGAAATGAAATTAATTTGCTTGTCCTGAAAAAAAAGGTAAAGTTTGAATTTAGTATTCCCTTTTAAAAGTGAATTTATGTGGAACTTAAAATTGCAAATTTCCTTTAAAAGTGTGAACTTGTGTGAAAACTTGAAATTGCAAAATCCCTTTTAAAGTGTGAACTTTGTTAAACTTATTTGAAAATGATATAACCTGTGGAGTGCAAAAATTTATTTTGGAACCTTAAAATGAATTTATCTTAATTTAAATGTGTCCAAATAATTTAGCAAGTTAGCCTTAAACAACAAAAATATTTGGATTTTCTAATTACTTCAAAAACCCCATTAATGATTTTTTATGCAAAATGATATAATTTTTAGGGCTTTGAGTGTTTGATGGAATTTTAAAGAAAATAAAATGAAAGATAAAAAGAAATGACAAAAGCTAGGGTTAGAAAAAAAAATTGAAATAATATGAAACAAAGTGTGGAAAACGACTAAAGAAAGCTATCGTAAGTTAATTCCTTTGATTCTGTAGAAAACGTAAATCATGAATAATAAAAAAAACCAAGTTAGACCTGCATCCACACAATCTAAATCCAGTTAAGTGCAATATTCTAAGGGATAAAGACATGCATCAAAAATATTAAATGATGCTACCATATCCATGCATAAACACCGTAAAATAAACTTAATGCATGTGAGAGAAATATGTGCAATAAAGAACACATTTGTATTCATAACCTTATGTTTGCATACAAGGTGAGGAACCAGTTCTTGCAATAACTTGAAGACCTTTCAATATTCTTCATGCTTCCCTGTTTCAAAAAACTTCCAGCCATAGTTTCTACCTTTGCATAGGTTTTTAATATTTTCAGTGAAATTCTTCGTTTCATTTTCTTTCCTTCATTTGGCTACCAAATTTTTTCTCTTCGTCTTCTACCTTGTTCAATATTGTTAATACTTGCTTAGTTTTGTAACATCCATTTCAACGCTTGCACTTAAGTTTCTTATATCTCATAATATTTTTTTTGTAACTCCTTAGCCATAGTGTACTACCTTGTCCTTATCCACTTTATCGCTACTAAAATAAATTCCCCAATCTACCTCATATTCACTCGTGTGTAATGGATGGCCATAACCGCTCGCCAGCTAGACGATTATCATTGTCAAGTGCATAGTTTGAAATGGGGGAACATCAATTGATAACAGATATTTTCATGATATGGGCACCTGTGAGACATCCTTTACCTTCAAATTATCTTAGAAAAAGCATTTAAGTTTTATTTAATACAACCATTATACTTATTATAAATTAAATCCTTGCATTATATTTTGAAGCATGCTAATAATCTCGGCCCATGATTTCGTCCACCTGATCTCACACCCAAAGACTTTTTGGCAGAGAAAAGGAGTCTAAGGGTGAAACGTATGTCTATTGCGCTAAATTTTATTATCACCTACATCATAAACCATCGGCTTATGTTTGATAATAACTATCATTTTCTTTGATTTGATATCGCTAGAGACGTTTGTCTAAACTTCTCAATTGAATCCGCGATATATTCCAATGAATCACTAAGAGTTGCTAATAAGACGATTTTATGATCATTCAAGATAATATTTTTCCTCTTTTTTGGGCACAATATTAACATCAGATTACCTATTTTAATCTCTTCTTCTAGCCCTTCTACAACTTTACCACTCTCTACAGGTTCACCTTTCATCAAGTATTTCATAAAGTTCTACACATCTATTTTCCCATGAGGATATAGCTTTGCATACTCGGGCATGGCTTGTGCTCGTCTAAACACCTCCTTTGCAAACATATACATTGTAGAATAGCTCCTTGAACCCTACAATAATTTTTCTTATCTAACCATACTGTCTCAGGATTTTGATGGGTCCACATCACCTGCAACCATAAAGAGGTTAACCAACTCCCTCAACTGACTATTCTTGCAAACCATTCAACCTATCATGTTGTCATATTTTCCTGCAACAAAGGGGTATGATAGAATAAAATATTCATTTAATCTTAGACCCATCATGTAGGAGAATAGTGGATGTCAATATTTTGTGAAATACATCACTCAGCCTCCGGAGTATCAACACAATCCCTCATCCAAAGGCCTACTTGGAAGTTCACCCGGGACCCCTATATTAGGATCACTAACACAATGCTTTCTATTTTTTTGGCTTCATGTAAACTAACCAGTCGTGGTCTACCATGTAAGTTATCATATTTATCATCAGCTCCACATGGACTATCCTTGAAATTTGTCTCTTCCCTCTATGTAGCAATGGTGTGATAATGAAAATATGTGAAGATTTTTAACATGTTCTATCCCCTATTCAATGCCTCTATTATCTACATGTAGCTCGATTAAATGGGGAAGTGCTCTCTTAGTGTGTTTACACATAAGAATACGAGTAATGTGGCCTTTCATATTTATAAAATTGAAATCTATGACAAGGCGGTCTCCCCACTACACATTGCTTCTAGTAATTTGATACTTGGACATACCTCTTCCCTATGCTTTGAAATGCTTGCAAGCTCTGCATGGATATGTGATCTGACCTAGCTATTTTGATGTTAGGTCTATCTTCCATATACCGATGTATCCAAGCTTACATCTGGTTGTGATTATGCGAAGGAATTACATCTCCAAGCATTGGTCCCAACAACATTTTTGTTGTATCAATCCAAAGGGATATGGCTACTGGTGCTAGTGTATTTGTGACTGACTCCATACAAACCACTTCTCACCTACACGTCCATGCACCAAACCTTGGAAAATTGTGCCACTTGGCTAAACTTCAGCAATCGTGTTCGTGCTGGCAGGGTTGAGGAGGCTTGCCTCGTAAATTATGCTAAAAAAATTATAACGTGCAAATATTAAACATTTTAAAATAACATATTAAGTGCAAATATTGAACTTTATTAAAATAACATACTAAGTGGGGAAACAACAAAATAAATTTACTTTTATTTTATTTTTAATTTTATATATTTTTTCTTTATTTTTATTTTGTTCATGATTTATTATTTATTTGTTTTTTTCTTTTCTCTTTTTATTTTTATTTTTATTTGTTTTTATTAATGCATGAGGTGTGGTAAAATCATGAGGATGGATGCATGAATATACAAGCTACATTTACGACCAACTCTATAGAACTTTTCGGTGCAAAATTACCCTACAAAATCCTCAATGCAAACCAAAATTTTATGAAAAACTCAAATTAAATGTGGGTCCCCAAATTTGGGGCAAGTTGTGCAATGGTCACAATACATGAGAAACCATATTGGGCATCTAGTCAGATAATGGATGATGTTAGTGGAGATGATGGGGATGTAGAGGTAATGGTGTAGGAGCCTCCACAATGATAGAGATGTCATCAATTGAGCAGTGGGGACAAGCCCTCGAGGGCCAACAAGGATAGACCTACAAATGTTAGTGATGTAGAGGTAGAGGGGGATGTGGATGGTATGGATGTTGGTGGAGCTGTGGATTCTATGGATGAGGATCCAGAGAGAGATCCAAGGTAGAGTGAGGAGAAGTGGGTTGTACTGTAAGTGGAGCGTGATAGCCTAGTGGAGAAGCAAGACCAACTTTTGTGGGTCACGAAGACCAAGAAGTCTAAGAGGAAGGCCCAAAATGTTGAGATCATGGGGTTAAAAATCAAGGTGGATAGGCTATGATATGAGGTGTATGGGTTACAAAGTACCTAGGGTAGAGGTGGTGATGCAACTGTGATAGCCACACTTTGAGCAGAGGTGGCTAAGAAGGATCAATGATAGAAATAAGATGTGGTGTATACTCTATCCTTAGAGGATTGACTAATGGAACAAGGCATCCCACTACCAACTTAGCCTACTTTTATGAGATTTAAATCTATCCAATAGAGCGAGTTAAGACCTAGTAATTCCCATTTGAGAGTTCCACAGTTATAGGAATATTTAGCATCATAGAGATCTGGTATTATTTCTTCTCTTGGTTTGCTTAGGGGCCCTAATGGTGTTGGTTAGTAGTATTCATTGTACTCATTTTTATTTTTTTTCTTTTGATTATGAGATTTTGGAGCTCTGTTGTACACCACCTACAGGAAAATTATGTACCTTGTGATATTTACACACACACATATATAGACATGGCTTTATATGTTTAATCTTATTGTGTCTAATGTGCATTAATTTGATTTTATGAGTGAATGGAATAATGGTATGTGATGCAATGTATATGTTATGAATGGATGCATGTTATATTGTAACAATATATGCAAATTAACTAATGGTGTTACCACATTAATTTTTACTCAAATAAGTTATGGACCGTTGCTTAGCAAAATTTTGTCTTTATTGCTAAATCAGGGACACCAATATAATTATACTAGTTTGACTATGTCATGGGTAATGAAATAAGATGTTTTGTGTGATGCAATTCAATGGTGGTATGAAATTTGTGTTCTTTTTTCATTTTTTTCATCTTAGAGATAAAGGATCTAGAGTTATTTTCCAAAGACTCAAACATCCTAGTGATATCAAACAAACTCATCTATTAATCTCTTGCATCCCTAAGATACTAAGGGTGTCCTAGTGGAGTCAAGTCTCTCAAGGACCAACTATGTGTGCTATGAATGTTCATTTCCAATCATGAGCAAGGGTGGACTAATCACTTGTAACTTATGCCAATAAGCTAGCTCATGCGCAAATGTACATAGGTCTATAAAAAATAAGGTCACTAATGTGATAGACATGTCACCACACAGGGTGTACTCCATTGTCAATAAGGTGTATGTAGCCCCAATGGAGGTTAACCCCATGATCTAAGGACTTGATAATTCCATAGACTCAAGATTTTATTTGATTTTTTTAAATACTTTTTTCTTTTTACTTTGTTCTTGTCCTTTTGCCAATTCGTAGGGTTAGACCATGTGCATAATAGGATGAGCAGTGGAAACAATTTACTTTATGGTAATATCCATGCATGAGTTCATCATTTTGAAGCATCACAATGTATTTAATGTGTGATTATGTACATAGTCCAAGAGAAAACCTGATTTAACTAGGAACAACTTGTAGCACCTAAGAACTGTTTGACATTCAATGGAGGTTGTCTGAAACACTAGGAGTGGCTGAGTAACTAAAAGAACCTAGATATTCCTCAAACCAGAGAATACCAAAGCAATAATATTTTGTGCCATGTGGAAATGTACAAATGATAATGGTGGTTTATTATACATTTTTTTGGATTGTTGAATGAGATCAATACTAATAGGAAGGTGCTCCTAATTAAGGCAACAAGACTCAACGAACTAACAATTATCCAAACTAACCGAATGATAATCAATGTGGCTGATGAAGTGTATGAATTTAAATGGTTGAAATGTGTAAATACAATGTGAAGTGAGATGAAAGTGGAATATAAGTGAATTATAAGTGCAATTGTTCTATAGAAATGGATGCACATTATTATGTTTTCTTTTTCTTTTTTCTTTTTTTTGGCCATGTATATATATACATATTCCGCATCAGTTTTAGAAGGCTCTCAAGTGAATGATTTTTAATGGTTCAAGCTCTTCTATTCCCTCAAGGTTGGTAATTTTATATGTTCCAAGTCCTGTTGAGTGGTATTTTCACACACTTGTGAACTTACACTCTTTCTTAGGATTTGGGTTCCAAATCCCCTCTTGCAAAGAAGTTAAAAAAAACCAACTTCTCCAAGGTCTCCTTTGTATTAGCATTTGAAACTGTGTATTAGTAATCTCAAATAAAGATATTCAATTTAAATGCTTGGAACACCTTAGTGATTGCAAGTAACTGTAAACAAGGGGCAATGTTGGTTTATTTCACTATGAAACTTTAGTGATTGTTCATTATTTTACTTTTTTTTAGATTTTGTAATTTTTGTGTATTTATTTTAACTAAGTTGAACCTTCTGGAAAAATAAATATAAAATGAAAAAAAGAAATGCAAAAAAAATAAAAATTGAACACGTCCAGTCTGATGCCATCCTATTCCGACAAAATCGAATACGTGAGAGTTTCGTACATGCAACCTAGCCTATTTGACCTGCAAAACAAACACAATCAAAGTAAACTAGGTGTTGGCTTCTAAGGTTTAAAGTAATTTCCAGATTGCAGACATTCACATGAAATAATCCAAAACAATGGCATAAATTTCATATACAAATATGAAATCTGAAAGGAGGAACATAGAATAGTTAAAATGAAACATGCAAAAAATTTCTCATCCTTTCTTGCCCATAAAATGCAAATTTTTGAACAATTCTGCATTAAAAATATGTCCTGTTACAATAGCAAAATCTCTGGTTTTTCTCAAAACCAGCAAAAGTGGAAGAAAAGCACTCCACAGCAGGCTTAGAATGGCTAATCACCCTCAACTCTGTAACTCGCTCGCAGTGGTTTCTGACCTCTCTATCAATCTGTGCCTCTGCATTTTATACTTGCTGGTGCAATTCTCTACTTCGTTCTATGATGCTTCGTTTCACCTCCCAGATTGTATCGTTTTGTCTTCCAGATTGCTTCGTTTCACCTTCCTCGCCTTTCCATTGCTTTTTATTTTATGCTCAAGATCTTCTCTATGAACTGTAACGCCTCTGCAGCCCTTACACATGTACGCCATGTGTTTTGCACTTTTCTTCCTGTTTTGTAATGGCCCCATGTAAATCATGGCAAAAAATAGCATGTAGAAGGCTCTGTTACTTTCATCGCAAAAACGTGACATGTCACAATATCGCGATATTTTCCTGCCAACAGCCTTGTCCGCCTTCATGCACAGCGAAAATGAGACATGTCACGATATCGCAACATTTTTTAGTCAATAGCTTTGTTTCTCCTCATGCATCGCAAAAATCATACATGTCGCGATATCACGACATTTTTCTACTTCGGGCTGCATGGATGCAACTTGTCACGAAATCGCGATGCTTTTTTCTTTCGGGTTGTCTTGCTGCTTTCTATCACAAAATCATGATGCTTTTCTCTTTCGGGTTGTCTCGCTACTTTTTGTTGTGAAATCGTGATGTTTTTCTCTATCGTTGGGTTTTGCTGCACTTAGCCGTGAAAACGTGACATGTCACGAAATCGTGACACTTTTCTGTTTCGTACACTTTTTCAGCTTTCCGTCATGAAATCGCTACGCTTTTCTATTTCGGGCCCCTTTGCTATTTCCTATCATGAAATCATGATGCTTTTTCGCTTCGTGCCCCTTTGCTGCTTTTTGTCACAAAATCGCGATGTTTTTTGCTCCTTGCCCTGTTTGACTTGTTTGACCATGATTTCACAACACATCGTGAAATCGTGACAATTTTTGGTCAATGCCTCTTCCTGCTTTCCTGGGCCATGAAAACGTGACATGTCGTGATATCGTGACACTTTTTCATTTCTGCCAGCGACGGAGCAACATGTCGTGATATCACGACACTTTTTCATTTTGGTAGCGACGGAGCGACATGTCACGATATCGTGACAACTTTTCTTTTTCGGCAGCGACGGAGCGACATGTCGCGATATCGCGACAACTTTTGGCTATGACAGAGTGACATGTTGCGATATCGCGACACTTTTTCTCCTTAGTGAAATTTTTTGCTTTTTTCTTGATTTTTTTAGCATCTGGGCTACTGTAGTTTTCTTTGAAAGCATGCAAAAAATGTGGGTCTCCAATTTTGGGGTGTGTTGTGGATCAGCCACAACAAATGGTGACTCTGTTGTCAAATGCTCTTGAGCATTTTGGTGAGAACCCAACCTGGAACATACAAGCTTAGATATAGGCGTCAGCACATAGAAGATAAACAAATACCGACAGATCAAAAATACATGAAACATCAGAATCATTAAGTATCAGCTCGGTGTGTGCAATGTGCTTCATTCTCTATCATTTGAACTTGTTCAACATTCCATTGTTAGTTTCACTTATGATTTGTATGCAAGGCTATGAATGATTTGTGCAGGATTTGATGCATGATGAAGATGCTAGAGATGTAACAACCTGCTTTATAAATGCTCAAACCTTCTTATATCATGAACAAACATATTAAAGATGTCAAACCCTCTTAGGACCAAATATATGTATCTATTAAATTAATTCCTTAGATCCCAAAGTTGGTTATGTGTCACTACCATCTTGAACCCATGTGCAAGTGTGAGTGAAATCAAAACTTTGGGGAATAGGATTCCCAACCTAAGCGAGATAGGAATTTAACCCTATCCTTACTATTCTGATTTGGAGTTCATTACCTCATCTTGAACAAAATAATTTAACCTGTTATGGATGAAATGGTGAGGCTAGTCTATCCATATGAGCAATCAGTGGTCTTGCTTTTAGACAAGACATGTTGCCACGCATGAGCATACTTAACCCCATAATCTATGACTTGGCTTCATTCATTCTTTTTCTTTTATTTCTTGGACCTTTGGGATGACTGCCCATCCTTGCTAGGGACATGTAGTATGATCCTTCCAATCCAAGATTTATGAAATGGGAAATATTAATTTTTTATTTCTTGGACCTTTGGGATGACTACCCATCCTTTGCAGAGGACACGTAGTATAATCCTTACAATCCAATATGGAGATGAAATGGAAAAAATTAGTTTTACTTTTATTGCTTGGACCTTTGGGATGACTACCCATCCTTTGTAGAGGACATGTAGTACGATCCTTCCAATCCAAGATTTATGATGAAATGGGAAAAATGGAAGCTTTGGGGAATCGGATTCTCAACCTAAGCGAGATGAGAATTAAGTCCTATCCTTACTACTCCATGTAGGTCAAATCAGAGCTTTGGGGAGTTGGATCCTCAACCTAAGTTCGATGAGGATTTAACCCTATCCTTACTACTTTGGTTTTAGGCTTTAAGCTTGATGGAAATGGTAAAAACCATTGTTTTAAGGATTATGTTGCATGATAGGACAAACATGAAATATTCTTTTCACCTCACCTTTTCATCCAAGTATGGTTTTAACCATTTTGCTCAAGACTCTTTTTAATGTGCATGGAATGTGCTTGGTTCAAGATAGCTTGGGCAGTAGTTCCCAACCTTAGGATCCCTTTAATATATGTTATGTAATAATCCTAAGAGGATTCAACACCTTCTCAATAATTGCCCATGGAATGAAAATGTAACTGAGATGACATGTATATGCAATGTGGAATATGACATGAGATATGAATGCACTACTTCTTTTGGAATATATCATCTATTTTATCATAATGTGCAAAACTGACAACTTCATGCATCACAAGATTCAAACGATATTATTTAAATGTTTGTGTTACTTGTGGAGCTTTCTACAACATAATTCCAATGTTTCATATTCTCCTAATTTTAGGCATAAGTTGACATCTCAAACTTTCTTCTTCTTCTTCTTCTTCTTTTTTTATCAAAACAAACCAAACATGTCAAATGAAATCAAACACACAACTTAAATCCTCATCCAAATAGCAATCCCAAAATGAAACTTGAAACCACAAACTCAAACCCAAAACCAAAATTTATATACAATATAGTACAAGATGATGCCAAGCTTGGACTATTACTTTTCTGGATCCCAAACATGATTAGAACATTTCAAAAGACATATGTCACAATACACATGCCAAATGTTGTAGGAATCCAACCACCATAAGATCAAACCAAGCAATGCAACAAATTTCAACTTGCCATGCTCACCATACCAATTTGATTTAGTTCTATTAGCAACATCATAGGTGAGATTCAAATCAAATTGATTAGACAATGGTTGGTATTCAATTTTATTTTGTCTATTCTTTAAAATGTAAGTTTCATCATTCCATTCATGATTTAGAAGTAGGCTTTCCTTTTCCAATGTGAGATATTGCAAACAAGAGCCTATTTCTAAAAGTCTTGAATTCAAATTATTTTTTGAGATTTTAAAGCAATCAAAATCAATCAAAACTTGACAAACATCACCAAGATTTGACATTTCATCATCAATGACATTAGAATCCAAAGGGACATCATGTAACCCATCACTTGAAATTTTTGTGGTTACTACCAACGGTAAAAATTTCACCTTGTCACCCATACTCAACCCATCATTATTAGAATTTATCACAACTTGATGAGTGTTAGTAGCTTTTTCTTTTTCTTCATTGTCTTCTTCATCATCCAACACCTGTTCAAAAACACCAAAGTTAGGCACCCAATCAAACATGTGTCCATCCTTTTCAAAATGAGAGCCTAATTTTTCAAAATATGTGTCACATGACACCTTTCCATGATCAATGGCTTGAGTTGCCTCAAAATCCATATTTTCATTAGGATCATCAATAGTATCAAACCCACACCACTTAGGATTTGTAATTTCATCATTTTGAGATGGCATAGACATTGTAGAATCAATAGGTGGATCAAAATTTTTGATTTCTTGCCCCTCAAGGGGAACAAAAACAATTGATTCTCCTTCTTCATCCATGGTAGTAAAATCATTATCCTTCTCCAACTTTTGATGAGATTCCAACCCTTCTTCCAAAACATTCTTAGATTGTACAGGACTTGTAATATCCTCATATGAAAGGGCAATTGTATTATCCTGCATATCAATAGGCACACAAATTTCATTAGTAGTTTTGGAGTGAGCATACTCTTCCCAAGAATCATAATGATCATCTTTCAAAATCAAATTGTGATGCTCAACTATTTCTTCTTCATATTTTAATTCATCAACATGTTTCTCATCAAATTTATCTTTACCTTCCTTAAATGGTTCAATTACTTCCAAAATTGGGTTATTGCTTGTATTCAAATTGATAAGGCTATCATAATCCAAATTTTTAACCCATGATTCAATTTCATCACAATTTGGAAGGTGTGGATCCTCTTGGTCATCACTTTCAACAATGTGATCCGAAACAGATTCATCCTCATAGAATTCATCTTTTGGTGAGTCAAGGGTTTCCAATTTGTCACATGTTTCAATACTAGTTGGATCTAGTACTCCTCCCTTGCCTAAAATCATATTCTTATGAAAATCATTAAAATTGATTTTAGAAATATCCTTTGAATCAAGATGAGTATTTTGAAGTTGATTCATACTTAAGAAATATGGTTGATCTTTCATAGTAGGTTGACGATTTTGAAATTGATTGAAGCTTGGGAATGATTGTTGATTCTAAAATTGATTCACACTTGAATTTGGTTGAGGTGGATAAATCATTGGGTGGGTAAAGGAAGTATTAAATGATTGATGATTACATGATCCAAAACCCACACCATAATTTTGACAACTCAATTGTTGCTCAATTGCCATTGCTTGAGTATAGGCTTGAGACAAAGATGTGATTAGGGGCATCCCTTGCAAATATGTGGAAATGAGTGATTCAAGAGCATTTACATATATTTGGAGAGCCATTTCTTCTTGAAGAGCGTAAAATGTCACTAATTGAGCATATAATCCAAAGAACCTTTCAGAAAATGACTTCACATTTTCACTTGGTCCTTTTTTAATAGTGAAAAACTGCTCATACATGCGGATTGGGTCAACTTGCTTTTTGTTGAATTGATTAAGAAATGCTGCCTCTAGCTGAGCCCAAGAAGTGATAGACCCTAAGGGCAGACTTGTAAACCAATCAAATGCCACTTTTTCCAAGGTGTAAGGGAACATTTTACAAACAACATCATCATGCCAAATTGTTAAGTGATTCACAACAAATTTGAATGCTTGAATGTGTTCTCCTGCAATATTTGTCCCGTTAGACAAAAATCGAGGAAGACATCTCTCAAAACCAGTGGGAAAATAATGTTGAACTCCTGGTATGTTCAATGGGCTACCTGTCATCCACGGTGAAAACATAGCCATTAGTGAATTTTAAAGAATATAACTTTAATACCCAAAAACAATTTTTTATTTTTTTTTATTTTTTTTTTTTTTATTTATTTTTTTTTATTTTTTTTAAATTAAATTAAATCACATTATTCTTGTATGAACAATCAAAGCGTTAGAATAGTGCATAGCAATTCATGTCCTCCTTTTAACAGTACAAAGTTGTAATATTAAAAGAGGGCTAAAGATAATAATTAATAGGGCATGAAATATTCAAAATTTAAATCCCTATAGTATTTAAATCAATCTGAAATAAACCCGGTTCAGGCCCTCCTTCTAGCGCCAAAATTTTGAGTGGTATTTTCACACACTTGTGAACTTACACTCTTTCTTAGGATTTGGGTTCCAAATCCCCTCTTGCAAAGAAGTTAAAAAAAACCAACTTGTCCAAGGTCTCCGCTATATTAGCATTTGCAACTGTGTATTAGTAATCTCAAATAAAGATATTCAATTTAAATACTTGGAACACCTTAGTGATTGCAAGTAACTGTAAACAAGGGGCAATGTTGGTTTATTTCACCATGAAACTTTAGTGATTGTTCATTATTTTAATTTTTTTTAGATTTTGTAATTTTTGTGTATTTATTTTAACTAAGTTGAACCTTCTGGAAAAATAAATATAAAATGAAAAAAAGAAATGCAAAAAAAATAAAAATTGAACACGTCCAGTCTGATGCCATCCTATTTCGACAAAATCGAATACGTGAGAGTTTCGTACATGCAACCTAGCCTATTTGACCTGCAAAACAAACACAATCAAAGTAAACTAGGTGCTGGCTTCTAAGGTTTAAAGTAATTTCTAGATTGTAGACATTCACATGAAATAATCCAAAACAATGGCATAAATTTCATATACAAATCTGAAATCTGAAAGGAGGAACATAGAACAGTTAAAATGAAGCATGCAAAAAATTTCTCATCCTTTCTTGCCCATAAAATGCAAATTTATGAACAATTCTACATTAAAAATATGTCCTGTTACAATAGCAGAATCTCTGGTTTTTCTCAAAACTAGCAAAAGTGGAAGAAAAGCACTCCACAGCAGGCTCAGAACGGCTAATCACCCTCAACTTTGCAACCCGCTCACAGCAATTTTTGACCTCTCTATCAATCTGTGCCTCTGCGTTTTATACTTGCTGGTGCGGTTCTCTACTTTGTTTTGTGATGCTTTGTTTCACCTCCCATATTGTATCGTTTCATCTTCCAGATTGCTTTGTTTCACCTTCCCTACCTTTCCATTGCTTTTGATTTTATGCTTGAGATCTTCTTTGTGAACTGTAACACCTCTACAGCCCTACACATGTACGCCACGTGTTTCACACTTTTTTGCCTGTTCTGTAACCTCCCCATGTAAATCGTAGCAAAAAATAGCATGTAGACGGCCCCGTTACTTTCATCGCAAAAACGTGACATGTCGCGATATCGCGACATTTTCCTGCCAACAGCCTTGTCCGCCTTCATGCGCAGCGAAAATGAGACATGTCGTGATATCGTGATGTTTTTTTGTTAGCAGCTTTGTTTCTCCTCATGCATCGCGAAAATGATACATGTCACGATATCGCGACATTTTTCTGCTTCGGGCTGCATGGATGCAACCTATCGCGAAATCGCAACGCTTTTTTCTTTCAGGCTATCTCGCTGCTTTCTGTCCCAAAATCGCGATGCTTTTCTCTTTCGGGCTGTCTCGCTGCTTTCTGTCGTGAAATCGTAATGTTTTTCTCTATCGCTGGGTTTTGCTGCACTTAGCCGCGAAAACGCGACATGTCGCGAAATTGTGACACTTTTCTGTTTCGTACATTTTTCCGGCTTTCCATCGCGAAATCGCTATGCTTTTCTATTTTGGGCCCCTTTGCTGTTTCCTGTCGCGAAATCGTGATGCTTTTTCGCTTCATGCCCCTTTGCTGCTTTTTGTCATAAAATCACGACGTTTTTTGCTCCTTGCCCTGTTTGACTTGTTTGACCGCGATTTCGCAACACATCACGAAATCATGATAATTTTTGGTCAATGCCTCTTCCTGCTTTCCTGGGTCGCAAAAATGCGACATGTCACGATATCGTGACACTTTTTCATTTCTGCCAACGATGGAGCAACATGTCGCGATATCGTGACACTTTTTCATTTCGGCAGCGATGGAGCGACATGTCGCGATATCGCGACAACTTTTCTTTTTCGGCAGCGACGGAGAGACATGTCGCGATATCGCGACAACTTTCGGCCGCTACAGAGTGACATGTCGCGATATCGTGACACTTTTTCTCCTTAGTGAAATTTTTTGCTTTTTTCTTGATTTTTTTAGCATCTGGGCTACTGCAGTTTTCTTTGAAAGCATGCAAAAAAGGTGGGTCCCCAATTTTGGGGTGTGTTGTGGATCAGCCACAACAAGTCCCAACTTCTATTTAACAATAAATGGACCAAGCCAATTAACCACAAATTTATCACAAAGGTGTAGCAAGGTATTGGTATTTTGTTGATTCTCTTTAAGGATTATGTTCCCTACTTGGAATTCTTGTGGATAAAATTTTGCATTATAAACATGCTTGATATGATCTTGGTATACACATATATGCTCCAAGGCATTGATTCACCTTTCATCGAGGACCGTAAGCTGATAAAGGTATGCTTGTCAAGCTAATCTAGGTCTAATATTGGTTGACTAAGCCTATGCAAATGTAGTAAACTACATTTGGGAAATGCACGTTGTATTTAGGACTGGTCAAATATAGCAAACTACATTTGGTAAATATAGGCTATGTTTGGTATTGGGTAATCATAGGGAATGTGTTTGGGAAATCTTGGTAGAAGGGCTTGGATGGTTACTCCTCAACTTTGATGGCTCAAACTTTCATATATATGTGATATTCCTAGTGTGATTTTGGTAGTGTGATAGTACCTAGTCAGTCCTCTCTTGGTCAATAAAATGGTGAGGTATTTGTAGGATTTTTGGAGGTGAGGGATGTGAGGATAGGTGGTAAGCAATGGTAGCCAAGTGGCAAGGATAGGGTAGCCAAGTGGCCTAGGTAGTTAGAGTGACACACTTGAGGTGTCTCACTTAGGGGGAGAGGCGAAAAATGGGGTATTGATGAGGGTGAGAGATATGGTAAGGGGAGGAATAGCGGTAGTTGGGATATGTGGAAAAGGAGAGGATAAGGGATCCTAGGGGGTATTTTCCAAATTTTTAAAATATAGAAAATAAGATAATGTGCACATAAAATAACCTAAGTGAGACCTTAGACATATTTTATTATGCATAACTTAGGGTATGCAACGTAAATGGTTAGGTTTTGGTATCTACATAAGGATTTGGAGAAAAATAGTGAAATGTTGTGTAATCGCAATGTTAAGCTAGATATGGAGGGGGACCTCAGGAATAGGCATATGTTTAAATGCAGTATATTTATCTAAAAGAATCCATCCCTTTCATATATGAGATAGAATATACAACATAATATATCAAATTCAGCAAAAGGAAGTCCAAATGTTGATGAAACTAGCTTGCACAATAGCCTAGCATGTTCTATAGGAGAAATAAGAAATGATAACAAAGTAGTAGTGTATGCTAATAGTTTAATGTCCTCTTTCTCAATGAATTTAGATGCCATTGGTGGAGAATTTAACCTCTTTCATAATACCTAATTCAAAAGTGGAAACAATGGATTGTTTAAAAGAGTTTTTCTTTTTTGAAAAATGTGAAAAGAAATTATTAAAAAAATAGGTCCAAATTAATAATTGGCCTACCAGTTTTGGCCATACCTAAGATCCTAATAAAACTAACTCTAGTATATCCTTGGATCATGAATTTCTTAGTGTGATCCAAAGATCAATAACTCCTATCCTAATTACAATTTTGATTAATGCTATTCCAGAAAACCCAGATTAGCTTCTTCCCCTTGCCATGACTTTGGGGGCTATCCCAATTGGATATAAGAGTGCTACAAGCAGCAGTATGATGGCATATCATAGGCTAATCATCATAAGCATCTAACCTTGTGGTCCAACTCACTTTGTTACCTAAATACCTATTGGATAGTAATAAAACTTATTGGTTCACCTCCATCCAATCTACAATATCCCTATTTTGATCAAATTTTAACAAGTAACCATCAAGATGCTTATTTCCCTTTTTAGCCCAAAATTTAGCCTATGTATTATTCCATTTGCCTACATGAACTGAAATGGTATTCTTAAACTATTTCTAGATGGATTTGATCTGACTCACTATGTTCTTGAGTCATCATATAATCAATTTGAATTTCCTCATCTCATCTAGTGACCCCACCAAAATTTGTGATTCAAACTCCACTATGATATTTTGAACTTCATTCTCCTAAGAATTGAGAGAGCCTTTTATGATTTTCAAAGCCTCTACTTCATTATTTTTTCTACTCATAGACCTTTCAATTCCTAATTAAGGATCTTCCCCTTGTAGTTTCATCTTATAAAACCAATGCTCATTTTCCCTGGGTTATCCTTGGTTGCTCCATCTGCATGGATGTTTTCCAAGCCTAGGGTGGTGGTTTCCAAGCCCCATGATTTTACCTCATCTCAATGCTCTCTTTATCTTTATTTTTCTACTTCCCCACATGAACTTTTACTATTTTAATAATTTCTTCCAAGCCACATGAGCTTTTACCTTGTTTAATAATTTCTTCCAAACTAGCTCTGGTAAAATGTATGTCTCTCTAAAAATTCTAACATTTATTTCCATCCATATATACCACAAAATAAATCTTAGAACCAAAGACCACCCCAACTGAATTGATTTATTTTTTTTAACTTCTTCATTTTTAGACCTCTCATATATTAATAAGTGTTAATTGATGGTTGAGACAAGCCTTGAAGATATCCACCCATTGGCTCCATAGTTCCAAGGTGAAGTCACATTGGAAGAGCAAATGAATTATTATCTCTTCTTGAGTATTGTACATGATACACTTAAAGGGGCAATGAAAACCCCTCTTCTATAAGTTATCATAGTTGAGTAAGATCCTATGCATAACTTGCTAGGAAAAGAAATTAATTTTTGGCCAACCCTTTGCCAACCATACTCTATCCCAGCAAACATCAAGCAAAATCAGTGAGGGAGGAAGCAATTAATTATAACTATTCCAAATTATATACATTTCTAAATTTCCATGACCCTAAGATATGTTTTCCTCTTCATACTTTCCTATAAGGTGGTGTTGCTTAAATATCCTCTCTATTAGCAACACCAAATTCAAAAATATAAGGATTGGATAATCTTCCCATAGATTTAACTGCATAAGAGAGAAGGTCCCAATCTACCTTTTATGTAGATAGCATGCCATATTGATCCAACCTCTAGTATCAAGGATTTATTGAATATGTTGCATATTCAAAAATTCTAAAATTAATGGGGGTATTGGTCCCAAGAATCGATCCAAAAATTTGCTTTATCCCCTCTACCCACTTTCCAAAATAGTCTTAGTCTTATAAATCTCTATCCTAATTTTAGCACCTTCCAAAAAACAAAACCTTGGCCACTCATAGGTATGACCTACTTCCTCATTAGGAATGTTACCCAAATACTTACTAGTAATGTATATGCTAAACAAGGCTTCCTGATTGGAGATCCATCTCTAATAAAGCTTTCCTACTAGAGCTTGGTTATTCAATGTTGAATTTATAATTCTTAATCCTCCACTTGTTTTAGACTGGCATATTTTATCTTAACTTACTATAGCCTATTGCTTCCCCATACTTAGACCATCCCAAAGGAATTTTTCCATGAGTGAGTCTAGCTCCTTCAGGATTCTAAGCAAAGCAGGAAGAATAGAGATCTTGTAAACTGGTATTGCTTAAATTATTAATTAAAAAAGATTCACTCTTTCTCCAAAGGAAATCTAGTGATGCATTTAATGATTTACCTTCACACCATGTTTATCCTCCAATTTTTTCCATTATGCCACATTTATCTTCTTATAGTGGAGTGGAATCCCAAAATAGCCTAGTAGGAGGTATCCTTGAGAGAATCTTAAGATGTTTATAATATGATCTTGCATACCCATTTCGGTAGTAAATAACACTACCTTGTACTTTGTTGCATTCACTTCCTATTATGTGGCTTCTAGATAGGTATTTAAGGTAGCTTTGAGCACTCTTGCTTCCTAGATATTGGTTGCCCCAAGAAACCTTGTATCATCCATAAAGTGTAAATGTGTTAGATTTACTACTTGCATTTGCACTCTGGATATAACTCCTTGTTGCTTGCTTCTTTGAAGAAGTATGCCCAATCCTTCAATAAGAACAATAAGTAGGTATAGGGATATAGGATCTCCTTGTCAAATTCCTCGAGTCTTGAAAGAGAGCCAAGGAAATACCATTAATGAGGACTAATAAGGAAGCCAAGAGACACAACTCATGATCCACTCTCTCCATCCCTAGTAGAAACCAAAAATTTCTAACATTCAATCTAGAAACTTGCAAAGGACTCTATCATAGGCCTTAGGCATGTCTAGTTTTATAAATATGCATCTTTGAACTTTCTAATGAATTGTGTGAACTACTTCTTGTGCAAAGATTAATCCATCTAAAATTTTTCAGCCTTCCACAAATCCTCCTTGCTCTAAAGAGATAAGACTATCTAATACCTTATTGAGCCTTTTAGACATCAATTTGGTAATAATCTTATATATTACATTGCAAAGTTTAATTGAGCGAAAGTCTCCAATGTTGGAAGCCTCTCCCATTTTAGGAATTAAAAAAAGGAAAGTATGGTTCGTAGCTCATAATATGCTTTTATTTGCACAATATTCATCCACTTACATGGTTACATCCTCCCCTATGCTATCCCTAAAAGCCTAGAAAAATTCAATCAAGAACCCAGCAAGGCTTGGGTAATTTCTAGTTCTCATGTAAAAACCTATCTCTCACCTCTTCTAGATCCATAGCTCTAAAAAGGATCTAATTTTGTTTAGGTTTTATAATTTATGGAATACAATTAAGTATCTCTTATTTCATTGCAAGATTAGAATGGGAAAAAGTAGAGAAAATATTTATAAAGTAGATATTTGCATCTCATTGCATACCTAGAATAATTTCCATCACAATACCATGAAGATATTTTAGGCTAAATAATTTGTTGAAGTGTCTTCTTGTCATGGCCGAGAAGTAGAAGAACTTAGTATTTTGGTCCCTCTCTAGAAACTAAGAAGTTTTGGATCTTTGTTTCTAATAGATCTCCTCCTATTTTTCTATACTCTCTAATTTTTGTTTGACCAATTCATTTTCCTACTTCAAGTCTTCTATGATTGTTGCAATCCAAAAAATTATGGACAACTCCTCCATCCTTGCAGCCAATAGAACCCTCTAAAGTTGAAAGTTTGATTTATTTTTTCTTTTCTATATTTTTAGTTGGCCTTTGATATGTTGGAGTTATTTAAAGACTCCAAACAATGTTGTCCCATGGGCAAGGTACCCCTCCTTCCACAAAACTAGGATTTCATTCCAAATATTCTTTTCCAAGCAAAATTTTCAAACCTAAATGGTCTAGAGAAATATTTATGTCCCATATCCCATTCCAAGAGAATTAAAAAGTGGTCTAATTTTGTACGATTGAGGATTTCTAACCTAAGTGACAATCATAGAAAAGCCTCTTTAGACATCAAGAATCTATCTAGCTTTACCTTCCTATTTACCAACCATGCTTGTTTGTTTGTCCAAGTATAATAAGGCCCTAAGTAATGGACATCGATCAAATTTAGTTGATTTACTTTAGAGATCATAAAATTTTCGCCCTAATCTAAATATGGGATGCCCCTTCTTGATCCCTAGCTAAAATCTTAGCATTAAAGTCATTGGACACTATTCAATTCACCTCTTCCTTTCCTATCCTACTTGCTTGTAAAACTACCCATTGGAGGCATTGCTCCCCAAAAAAATTTGAACCGTAGAAATTTAAAATCAATAATAGTTCTCCCAAAATCTTACTATTAAAAAGAGATGTGAGAACCCCCTTCTTGCAACATGATCAATTGATGTCCAGTATAGATAATTATACAAATTCACTATACCCCATGAAGCATCCTAGGATGCTACAGTCATATGCTTTGCTTATCTCCATATTTTCTTGGCTATTTTATCCATCACCTATTATGAAGATTTTATCTCTTGAAGGAGAATGAAATCTAAATGATGAATTTTAATTATTTATGATTAACAATTTGAGTATACCTATTGTTCAAGCCTCTAACATTCCATTATTGTAAAATAATTAGGAACTTAAATCCTAGTAAGAATCAATATAATTTATGCATCCTTGGTTTACTAGTTGGTCACCCTCCATTGCTAGATTCTCCTAGTTTGATTTTCTTTCCACACTCTTGGATTGGGTGATTTTTAATCTTTTCTCTTTTTGTTGAATTCCAAGAGTAAGCTTACTTATATTTATATTTATCTTTCATTGAGACATCCTTATCAACCAAGACCATAGCAAGGTTAAGGTTCTATTTTTATATCCATATGGTTTGGGATTAGTTGGGTATTGTTCTCCAATATTGGTTGAGTTATCCTTTGATGGAATGCTTTTTTATATTTTAGGAGGGTAAAATTTCCCCTTTTGGTTCCTCCATGATAGCTATCTCGTTCTCCATGTCTATTAACATATTAATAATTTCATATCTATTTAAGTTTCTCTCTTCTATTTGTTTTTATTGTTACACCTTATTTTGCTTCTTATTCTTATTAGGTGTTTCAAAACCCTCTTCTAGTGTATTTAGGTTTGAGGTTGTGGGTTGAGCTTCTACCTTCTTCTTAGGCCTCTTATTATCATTTTCAATAGCCTTCGATGGAATGGACTCCTTTTGGATAGTCTTAAGATAGAAACTGGCAAGATATCCATGCTTATGATGGATTCTACACTAAAAGGAGATCACATTATAATTTATTTATTGGACCCATGTTAAATCCCCCATATCTATTTCTATTTTAGCTAAAAACAGGTGATTGAAATTTATCTCAACATATATGCTAGCATAAATGGTTGAAGCTCCCATCATCGTATATTTGGCTACTTCTAGATAGCAACATAATAAATTACCCAATCTCTCAAAAATTAGTTTGCACCAACACTCCATTGCTAGATCATATAATCAAACCAAAAAAACCACTACAATGGGTTCCATTCATGGATAAAATCCTATCTTCCGAGGCTACACAAAAAGGCTTATTGATCCATAACTTCTCTTCCCTAATTCAAAATATTTATTCCTATCTCTTCTTAAAGAGAAACTTACTATATATTATCCATTACTAATGAGGACTATTGAAATATCCCCTAAAGGCTCCCAAATATTTAAAATATAGTTCATAAAACCTAGAGATAGTCTCATGCCAATAAATTTATAGATTAGCTCATGATTATGCATGTAAAAAATATTTTCAACCATTAAACTTTGTTCAGTAACAAGCTTAGGATGTTAGCCTGGGGAAGACAACCATTAACTCTGGACTAGAAACCTATATATATTGGCTTCTTGATAGCATTAGAGAATATGGATTTGAAGGTTTCACTTCCCAAATATTCATCCTCATATTATTCACTCTCC
Source organism: Wollemia nobilis (assembly GCA_028583015.1). Taxonomy (NCBI): domain Eukaryota; kingdom Viridiplantae; phylum Streptophyta; class Pinopsida; order Araucariales; family Araucariaceae; genus Wollemia; species Wollemia nobilis. The sequence continues at coordinate 1,644,213 of JAQPPZ010016442.1, read as the reverse complement.
CTCATTATATCTGCAAAGGATAACTTAGGAGAAAGGGACAAATAGAGGGCCCCAAAAGGATCCTCACATGCAACAATGGGTAGGTAGAGAGAAGTCCTTGAACCTTGAACTGTAAAATATTCTTTTGAAGTTCTTTAAAAATAAATACTTTTAATTCAAAGTTTACAGAGAATATTTGGTACTTACCTACACCCAAAAATGTGTAGGAGGCAAAGAGTAGATCAACAACCTTAGCCCACTCTCCAAATCTTATTTTACCTACACCATGAGTTGTTTATTTGTATTATATGAATGACATTGTTAGTTATCTAAAACTTTCTCAAAATAAAATTTATGTTGTAGTTTAGAGGTGAACATGATACATAAATTACTTATATTTTTTTCTTTGGATGGTTTGAAAGAGTTAGAGACTAAATCAAATCATGTTACTAAAAATATTAGTCATAAGAATACAGCAATGGAATAGGAAAGTAATGGCAATGACTTTAAATAGTAATTCACATCAAAGAAGAATAAAACCAAAGTCTATCAAAGAAGCAAGAATGTCAGATATTGATACTAACTTGGAAAGGATGGAGATCGAATATATCAAGTAGATGTACAATGGTGTTATCAAGAAAGAAATTGCTAAGTACAATGTTGAAAGTTTAGATGTTTAGCTTATTAAGGAGTCAAGGAAAGTGTAAGAGGCAAATATGAGATAAATATGGCCATAAAAATATCAATGAAGTTTAAATAAAATTCTAGAGAGGCCATGGACAACTTTGGTGTAACAAGGAGTATTGTTGTGAATGATGTATAGCAAAGAAGAGAAGTTTGGTAAATTTGTAATTGCTTACTTGGATGATATTATGATGTTTAGAAAATTTAAAAAATAATAATAGTTGAAGAAAACATAATCATGAGTTGGAGCTCATAGAAATTTTCTCTTACCAAATATGTATGATTTAGGAGCATATAGGTGTACGAGCAATCTTGCATCACCCAAAAAAAATGAAAGAAATAAAAAGAGAAAGAAAAAGAGAATTTTTTATTTTATTCGGACTGCAATTTCAATCGGATCTAATTTTTATTTGAATCTAATTTTTATCTAGATTGCAATGCATGTAAAAAATAAATAAATAATATTATATCTGGATCTACTTTTATAAGTTATTCGACTCTAATTTTATCCTCACCAGTTTGGGAAAATAGGATCTATTTAAGGATGACCTTATAACTATTTGAGGGTATCTCTCGAAGGTCTCCAGAGGATATCTAGGCATATATCTTTGTTCTTCAAGATCATGATCTCCAATAAAATTGAAGAGCTCTTTGTAAAATGGTGGCATACTTGGTGATGAGGGGTAAATTCCAACTTGATGTGTCTTGCTAGCTATGAAGAGAATTTTTTAGATGCAACACTTTTCAAGAACGTTTTGATCTTGTAATTTTGGAAAATTTTGAGTAATTCCACCATTTTACTTTTTTCAAATTCTAGCATTGGATCATATTAAATTTTTGTAATTTTTCCAGCATTGTAATTTTGACAAGTTTTGAGTAATTGTAATCCATTTTGACAAGCTCCATCAGGATTTAATTTCAAGTTTGGATCAAATTTTGTGTTGCTATAATTTCTTTTTAAAATTTATGTTTGTACAAGTTTTTGGGCTATTAAGTTGGGTCATCTTGTTCTTAGACTCATTAGCTTAGATCTGCATCAAAAATAAGTGCTTATAAGCACTATTATTTTAGCCTATGGGTAAGTGTATTTGTAAGCCTATGGGCATTCTTCATGTAAGGACTTCAAACATCATTTATGTATGCCTACTATCATCTTCATGTAAGCCTAAGGGTATCCTTCATATTTCACCCTTAGTAATATTAGTTAACTCACCTTTATGGATAACCTTGATTAAAGGTGTGTTTTATTATTTGTTGATGTGGGGTTAATTATAATTGGAGTTTTGGTATCACTATAACTACACCCTACTGACTAATCCATTGTAGTAGTATGTAATATATAAAACCATTGTGGGGTGCCTATGAGAACCCACCCCTTATTCCTTCTCTCAAATCATGTCATTTATCTCCTTCTCTTTCATTTTCCTTTTGTCTATCAATGCTATATTCAATTTGCTTCTGCATTTTTTTAGGATATGATCATGGGGAGTGCATGTTTTGGAATTTTTTTTTAAAAGTATTATTAATTTTGATATGGTATCAGAGAAAGGACCGAAGCTACATCACCAGATTGCAAAATAGGCTTATCATTTTTTAGTGATTGAAGAATAAAATTCAATATGTAGTTTTTGAAAGGAATCTAAATTTCACATATTGAATTTGGTGCCAATTTTCTCTACCTCTTATGTGCTCTTTTCACAATAGTTTTTCAACACACTTCACATGCATGTTAATTGATGTTTTTAAACCAAATTTATAGTAGAAATGAGTGAAGGCTATCAGAAGTGGATGGCACATGGGTATCAATGCAAGTTACTTCTAAAGTGGTCATGATTTCAATTATTCTAACCTCTAAATTTATGTTCTATTTATTCACTTATTTACAATAAAAATATTGGCATGATGGCATGGATGATGGATATCTAAGCATATTTTGAGCCTCAATTTTAATAATTTTTTCTAGTATTATTCATTTGCAAGGGAGTTGGTTATGAGCAATTCTAGGGTGGTGTTGTGTCCCCCTCAAGCTTCCAATAGAATGGTTGGTCCCTATATTGTTTCTCCACCCAAGAAATTATATCATAATGTTTGTATGACTTCTCTAATTTATAGAGATCATTAGTTCAAATCTCATGCATTTTTTGGAACGTGTTTCTTTTTAAGGGGAAATGGCATACTTTTTTTCTTTTCCTTCCAACCGAGCACTATGGCACAATAATTGTGTTAACTTTTGATACTATATACTTAAGGAAATACAACAACAAGGTATAAAATAAACATGCAATATTAATTATATGATAATGGAAATATATTAAGCATGTAAATAGCATGAGAAACTTCTAAAAATACTCATAAAATAGTCATTAATGAAATCTCACGAAAATGAGATCTTCATACAAAATATGGAGATCTCAAGTACTCCATTCTTCATTCATGCTCTACATTGTATCTAACTTGAGCACTACTCTACTCTATTATGCTCTTGTACTCTCTCTTACTTACTCCTCTCTCTTTCCCTACTACAAAGGCCAATATATAATGGAGTATGATTCTTGGTTTTCCGTATTCCTATGACTCACTATATTATTGTTCTAGACTCATGTACACATGGACAACATGCACATTTATATCATTGCATATTCTAATAATACTTGTGCATTTATTACATTGCATTAAGTAAATACTCAATAATTAATCTAAGACACTCTCCTAATCTAGGGATGTACCCAATATGGTACATTAGAATGTACCAAATTATGTAATATATTCCAACACCCCCATGTATTACATTATTTGGTTATTGAAGACTTTAGTCTTCAATATGGTCTTCCACCTGGTTCTAGAATTTGAGCTCTTCTTTTCTACTTTCTTCATTGTACTCTTTGTATGTATCCTAATCAAGGAAATAGTTAGTATACTAATAAATGTTATTTTGGTTGAGAGAGCTTTAACTTCATGTTCATTTGTAGGTTCTTCCAATTCTGGAATTTGTTGAATCTCTTGAACTAAGTGTCCTTTTTTTTCCTTCTCTATATTGCAATTGAGGATAATTTTATTGATCCTGAGAAGTATATGGATGCTAAAATTGTTGCTAATGTGAATTATATTGATTTTTATATTATCTTGGTTGGAATGGCCTATTTTATTAGCTTCCAAAATTTATTTTATTTCCTTTATACTAGTTTCTAGGATTGAATCTATAATAATTGGTACTATGTCCTTTCTTTGCATACTTGACAATATCTAGTATTCCACCTTGATCTTCCTTTTGGGAATGAAGCATAATTTCCTTGTGGATTATCTTTTGAAACTAAGGCTTTTTTAGTCATTTCATATTTTACTAAATTTTCTACCTCATATTCTTATAGTATATTAACTAACTCATCAAATGATGTATCTTTGCTTAGGATTTGTAAATATATGACTAGATTTTTGTAGCTTTCTGGAAGTGCTCTTAGGATTACTTGAACAAGAAACTTATCTTCAACATTTTCTCCTAAGGTTAACAATTTTTATTTTATATTTTCTACTCTTCTTAGAAATAATTCTATACTTTCACCACTATTAACTTTTAGATAATGCAATTGAGTTTGAAGGTTCAATATAGTGGCTTTATTCTTTCCTTAAAATATCTTGGCTAAGGTTTTCTAAGCTTCTGTAGAATTGTTGTTGAACTAATGTAGGGTTGTATTTCATTTGTAATTGCAAATGTTATTATCATGAGTGTTTTTGCTTCATCTTATTCAAACTTTTGAATCTCTCTAGCATTTGTAGTAGGTTTAGTTTTTGCTCCTTTAACAATATCCCAAAAAAAATCAACTATCAATATTGCCCTTCCTTTATTTTTCAATGAAGAGTAATTAGGTCCTTTAAGAAGTTGGGATTTTATAATAATGAATTAATTTTATGTCATAATGATACTTGTAGACTACCTTATATCTTCCTAGTTTTGAGTATGAGATCAAATCTGATAAAATCTATCAAATTCTCAAGTTTTGTAGAGTTTATTGAATCTACCAAATATTTTGACTATGTCTTTGGTAAGATGTTTTTTTAAGTTTTCTTTGAGTTGAATTCCTTTTATCTCCCTAACATTCAACTTCAATTCTTCACCTTATTGTTCCCTATGAATAAATAGAAAGCTAAAAATATTTTGATGCACTTTCAATTTTGATGAGGTTCTCTATTTTCAAGACCTTTAAGTTGGATTCCTTATGTCTCATTAATTTGAGTAAGAGACTAATATCAAAAGTAATTTTTCCAACTTTCTAGCAATTCTATGTTTTGCTTCTTTCAATTTTCAATGATATAGTTTCTAAATTTCAATAGCTTAAATTTGGTGTTGAACTCCTTATAACTCCCTAGTTGGAAATTTAGAAACAGATGTATTTGCAAATATAATATTTTTATTTCAATGTATAAATCCTTATACCTCCAATTTAGACTATTTGCAAAAATATTTCTATGCACTTTGAATGAGGTAATTTCATAACCTTTCTAAATACTTCTTTCTTCAAAAACTTCTAAGGTATTTAATAATACTACTAAGGTTGTAAAACTATTCCTTATTTCTCCTTTTATTATAAAACCTTGAGTATAATGAAATAATTAACTTGACTCCAATATTATGCCTTATATCCTTTGCAAAGGTTATAGATTAGATTAAATATTTATTACCTCCTTTAATGTAGCGCTCCAAAGGTTTTTTCTTTCTTACTTTATACTATACCCTGCATTCTCACGATGCTTTCCTTCCATTGTGATGCATTCAATGCACTCTGCGCTCAAAATTCAAGCTTTGACTACATTTTTTCTTCCCTTCAATGTAGCGTATATGCTCTAATCTCTAGCATTTACTATCTTCTCTTCACTGTCTTCTTCTCTATGTTCTCTACATATGCAATGTTGATGTATCCGTTTAATACAAGTAGAAAGTGTTACTTTACGTAAATATTGGCACTTTCCTTCTATCAAGACACTTGACATATAAGTTGTTACTTCTTCTATGGTACCTAAATACTCCTTGGCTATTGGTACTTTGTATCCTTGGTGACACTTGTCCTTTTACACCTGCAACGCTTGTAGATGGACGTTATAACTTTCTACCTCCTTGATAACATTTAAGTTATCATTGCACTTTCTTTGACAATAATTGTTTCGCTTCCTTGGTGCTTAGAATATCCTCACAATGGTTGGCACCCTGTGTTTAATATGCCCAATGGTATATAGTAATATTATCTCTTCACATATGATTGCTAGATTCTTCAATGCTTCTCCTTCCAACATAACATTCATTAATGAGAAATCTTTAACCTCTTCTATTGCTCTTTATTATATATGCATTATGTTGTATGTAACTCAAGTTTTCTACCTTATTTCTATGTTATGTAGCAAGTGTTATATCAAATTATGATAATCTCTTCACTATCCTCCTTTGAATAGCCTTGTAATGAGTTTGTGCAACCCTAATGGTGTTCACTTAACCATACCAATGCTCCTTCAATGATGAAAATCTTCCTCGGTTGTGTTCTTGGTTGTATGATGGTGGCGCTCTAGGTAATGTTATTTGATAAAGGAGGTATCTCCTCTTTGTTGACTTGGTGGTTCTTCACATTATTTTTTCAGTGGTTGATCAATCTTGGTAATGGTTGATATCATCTTCTTGGTGGTGCTCTTACCTCTTTGTTTGAAAGTTAACTTGCTTGGAACTTTACTATGTAAATGGCACTACTCTTGAGTGTTTAACTTGAATAGAAATTTATGTTGCTTTGCTATAATGTATTACCAACTATTGTACATATCTTTAGATAGATAATAGCTATTGCTTACCCCCTTGTTCAGTTACACTAGCTTTCTTGAAATGGTGGCTTTCTTATCCAATATGGTGGTGCCTCTTCTCTTTGCCAATACTTGGTAATGATGGTCTTTCTTCCATGGAATATTCTCCTTGTTGGCTACTCTTCTATAATGACTCCAAGCTTCTAATTTATGCCAAAATTTATGCCTTTCAAGTAGAATGATACTTCTATTTTCTACTACAACTTATTTACTTTCCAAGGGATAGTAAGGATATGATTTATTTCCTTATATTATTTCTAACTTATTCTTTCTTTGTTGCAAGTTTTAATCCCTTGGGAATGCTATGTTCTCTCACCTTAAATGTATAAACTTGAGACCTTTCCTTTTGCAACTTTAAAACCTTAAATGTGGTGCTTTTAAAGACTTAATAATAAGCTAATATGAACATTCAAATAATAAATTGTTTTTGCACCAATATTGCATACCTTTAGGTCTCCTTTTGTAGCTCAATTTCTTGGTGATTTTGTTGGTCTATTTGCCTCTCGAATTTGTAAAACTTGCTATTCCAATTCTTATTATTTTTCTATCCTAAACTTGTTAATCTAGTAGCTCTTCTAGCTATCCAAGTTAGCTTATAAACTCCTTCAATTCATAACTCTATAACTCCTTTAACTTTACTATCCAAGAGTGTGTATTTTTGCAGCTATAATGTTGTCTTTAACTTTTAAAATTTGTAGTACCTTTCCTTGACTAAATTTTGTCCAATCCTTCTTGCAAATCTACTCTAAGTTTATCTAAATTGTAGTTATCTTTTCTCCTAATGCTGCCCAATATTGCAATCCAAATTTTTTTATTTTTTGCTCTCAAAACTTTGATTTCTTTAACTTTATATTACTATCCAAAAATAGCAATTAATTCCTTCAAGTCATTGTCTTGTGACTCTTCAACTCCTACTGCGAAAATCAATGATCTTATCCTTCGCAAATCAGCCTTCAAGCCTTTAATGATAGCCTTCATATTTCTCAAATTTGTGGCCTCTTCTACCTTCTTCCTTCTCTTTAGCCCTTGTCAAAATTTTACTTCAAATGTGGCCTATTTAGTTGACCTCTTTCTCAAGAATCTAAATTTCTTGAGATCTTCAAGAATCCCTTCTAAAATTTGGCAAGCTTCTTACCAAATCCTTCTTCCTTTTCAGCTTGTTTAATAGCGATAACTATTCCAAATTCTTCTTTTTTGTATCTACTCCTTGTTTTTAGATAGCGACAATTATCTTCAATATTTCTTTTTCTACAACAAAGAACTAATTCCTACATGAGGAAAGCACATAGACTTTTAGGAAATAAGATGAAATTATTCTCTATCCATTGTAGGAAGCTTCTCAACTTCTAAGAACTAATTTTTTGTAGCAAAAAACTTTATATAGTAGCAAGCAATTCCATGCAAATATCTAGATATCTATAAATCAATAAACATCACTAGTTATCCTTCAATCTAGTGGAAATAGATCTATGTTGAGTCCTAATATTCATGATTTTTCTTGCAACCCTATGGAAAAACTCTAGCCAAATAGAAATTTTAGAAATTATGAAAATAAAATATCCCTATCTCCTCTTAATATTCTTGTGGATCTCTCTATTTCCTATCAATCTACCTTGTGCTTTGATACCACTGTTAGTTTTTGATACTATGTACTTAAGTAAATGCAACCACGAGATATAAAATGAAGATGCATTATTAACTTTATGATAATGGAAATATCTTAAGCATGTAAATAGCATGAGAAACTTCTGAAAATACTCATAAAATATCCATTAATGAAAGCTCACAAAAATGAGATCTTCATACAAAATATGGAGACCTCAAGTGCTTCATTCTTCATTCATGCTCTACATTGTATCTAACTTGAGCACTACTCTACTCTATTGTGCTCTAGTACTCTCTCGTACTTAATCCTCTCTCTTTCTCTACTATAAAGACCAATATATAATGGAGTATGACTCTTGGCCTTCCATCTTACTATGACTCACTATATTCCTATTCTAAACTCATGTACACATGGACAGCATGCATATTTACATAATTGCATATTATAATAATACTTGTAAATTTATTACATTGCATTAAGTAAATACTCAAACACTAATATAAAACACTCTCCTAATATAGGAATGTACCCAAGATGGTACATTAGCATGTACCAAATAATATAATATATTTCAACAAGTTGAACAACTCTGTTGTTGCACTAAGGTTGATGATTCAATTCCTACAAGTAGTCATTTTTGGAGGAACCTTTACTTGGTAGATGACATATATGTGCATTCAAATAAAAGGTGGTTTCCTCCCAATCTACAACAACAACACTATCATAGTGGTTGCTAATATGTCTTGTGGCTCTCATGTCCCAAGGTCAAACCTCGATGCTAACATTCTTTTTTAAAGGTATGCAACAAGCAAGTATTTTTTCCATATTACCCTCTCTCAATTGTTTTCAAACAATGCATATGATTCATTGGTCCATTCAAGTGCTTGAATAGGCTAGGTTGTTGTTTTGATCCCTATCGTCTATGAACCTATGTAAATTTATTTATATATAAATGAGTATCTATGACCAATCATATGATGAAACTTATCAATTCATGATTCACCAATCGAAAAATGTAGTATCCACTTTGATTGCATTAAATGGCCAAATTTGATTCAACAAATATTTTTAAAGTTTGACATTTTAATTTAATTTAAGTGCTAATACAACTTTCACATATATAAGTGTTTTGAGCCTTTTTCTCTAGATTGCACAAATTTTCAAGCTCTATGGAGTGGTAATATTAATTTAAGGACTTGTTACAATTTTGTATGGTATTTGTGTTTGAAATGGATTCCTTAGGGTATGTTACTTATCTCAATGGGAAAAAATGTAGCACTTGATTGGTCCAAACGGTAGGATTGCTCAAAGGCAATAATCTTTGGTTCATTTTTAATGATGAATTAGAAGGTCTCATTGATCATGAACTTGGTAAGAAGAAGAGGGAATCTCTTGGAATATTTTTCATGTTAGTTGAACCATATTTACTTTTCCACATCAAAGAGAAAATTGATCCTATTGAGGTGTGGACCATTTTGAAAGATGTCTATGGAAAAGAAAGTGATAATGGAGTTAATATAATAGAGACATAGCTTTCCAATATTAAAATTTTATATTTTAACAATGTTGAAGACTACATATTTCACTTGAAAATCTTAAAAGTTGACTTAGCTACAAAGGAAGGTAGGATCCCTATCTCAGCCTATTGTAATAGGTTTGGGGACCTCAAAACCCTTTCGTTTACCTAATAAAAAATAAATAAAGGAAGGTAGGATAAAGGGTGATAAAGAGCATGTCAAATCCATTAATTCCAATATTTCTCCTCCTTTTAATTTAGTTGGATTGGTTTTTTATCTGAATATTATGACTATCAAGGATCCACAATCTATCTCTTGAAGTACTTTTCAAGCTTCTTATTCATTATAAAGTTGTAATAAAAAAATTTGGAGCTTTTTCTCATACACAAGCTCATCCAAAGGACTTCAAATTAGTGGAATATAAGGCTTAGTTTCATAATAGAAACACTAAGGTTTTAAATAATTCAAATACTTACAGTTATTGTAAAAGGGAAGGACAATCCATCAAAAATTGTATAACAAGATAGCAGAAGATTGAGACATAATTCTTGAGAGTTAGACACAAGATTTTTTATTATGAAGATGAGGATGAAGATAGTAAAGAAGAGACACACTAGAGCATCCATTATGGAGGGAAGTTGTTATCTCTAATGTCTATTCTCCTTGGCCCTTTAGTTTAGATTATGAAGGTGTATTGAAATGTATGTAATCTAATCTTGTTAGGCTAAGGCTAAAAGTGTGGAGGAAGTTATTATCATAATTATTAATGCAGCTTGTGGGTAAGTGTATTTGTAATCCTACGAGTATTCTTCATGAAAAACCTTTGAGTATCGTTTATGTAAGCCTATGGACATCTTCATGTAAGCCTGAGAGAACCTTCACATTTCACCCTTAGTGATATTGGTTAATCCACCTTTATAGATAACCTTGATTAAAGGGTGTAATTATTATTATATTATTTTAATTTAACCTTAAATTCAAGTTTATGTAAGTTTGAGTTAACTCTAATTGAGGTTTTGGTATCACTATAAATACCCCTAAAGACTAATCTTTTCAAAAATTATGGGATGTCTACTTGCACCCACCCCTTATTCCTTCTCTCAAATTGTGTTTTTTATCTCTCTTTTTTGTTTTCCTTTCACTTATAAATGTTATTTTCAATTTTATTTTGCATATTTGTTGGATATGATCATGGTGACTGTATGTTTCAAAATGTTTCTAGAAAGTATTGTGAATTTTAACAACTTCTTGCTTCTAATGTTGGACTTAAACCTTGTATCTATTTATTGCACTACTCATATAAATAAGAAGGAAGAGTTTTTGCCTAATAGATGGGTAATTAAGTATATAGACAATGGGTTATTTCTTTTGATTATTGTGATGAGACTAACCACATGTTTATGTTAGAAGAAAGACCCACCTCTTATGCCTCTCCTTATAGGAAGAAATTCTTTGTTGGTATAGTTGCACATGTTGATAATGAATGTCAAGAGTGATATCATAGGCTTGGGCATCTCAGGTACGGTTCTTTGAGGTACATGAGTCAATATCAGATGGCTATTGGGATTCCACATATATCTCCTCCAAGTAGTGCATGTGAGTGGTGTATTTTAGGAAAGCATCATAGGAAGACCTTTCTAAAAGGAGTTTCAAGCAAGCATCTCATCCCTTGGAGATAATACATAGTAGCATCTATGGACCTATGGCTACACCATCTCTCTCAGGAAATAGGTATTTTTTATTGATGATTTCTCTAGATATGTATGGTTGTAGACCATTCGCACTAAAGATGAATTTTTTGAGAGGTTTAAGACCTTCAAGGCCCTTGTTGAAAATTAACTAGATAGGAGAATTATAATTCTAAGGGTAAATGGGGGTGGTAAATATGTTAGCTATTTTTTTCATGATTTTATTGTCTCACATAGGATTACATATCAAAGTATTGTTCACTATACTCCTAAATAGAATGATGTGGATGAAAGAAAAAATAGGGTGATCATAGAGATGGCATGATGTATGATTCATGCCAATAGGATGGATCACAAGTTTATTGTGAGGTTATCACTTGTGTAGCATATATCATCAACAAAGTTCCTACCAAAGCAAAACATCTCTTGAGAGATTGATAGAGGATAAGCCTGATGTGTATTGATTTCATATCTTTAGATTTTCAACATGGACTCATATACCCAAGGATTTTTAAAAGAAAGAGCCACCAAAGAGTCATAAGTATATTTTTGTGAGGTATACCAATACCTCAAAGGCATGTAGTCTTTATGGTCCTCATAAGCATGAGGTTTTAATCTAGAGAGATGTTATATTTGATGAGGTTATTCCAAGTGCTCCTTCCACCCCATCGCCTTAGATTTTGGCCATTGACTCTTTTGACTTTGATTTTGATTTGATCCCTTCACAAGACAAGTAGCACTCTCTTTTCTAGAAGCAAGGTAGGATGAACATGACACATCAGTTCATAATGCTTCAATATTGCATAATGATATGAATGGTGATGAGTTGGATTCTTTAGTTTCAACTTCTAATGTTGAGTTATCATAAGATACACATGATTCTTCAATTTATCCAACACCCAAGTGGGTTAATATGTTTCTAAAGGATGCTTAGCCTATTTGATATCTTGAGTGATATTGCAAGGCTCCTTCTTGGGAATTATTTTCAAAGGTAGCACATTCTCAAGATCCTCTCATATATTCTCAAGCTAATGGAAAGACAAAATGGGAAGATTCTATGTTGATAGAGTATGAGACGTTGATGAAGAATAGGACTTGGGAGCTAGTCCCTCTTCCAAAAGGGAAGAATATTATTGACTATAAATGGGTTTACATGACCAAATACACATTGGATGGTCTGATAGAGAAGCATAAAGCACGTCTTATTGCTAAGGAATTATCTCAATAGGAGGGAGTGGACTATTCTGAGACTTTTACATCAATGGTTAGGATGAACTCGGTCAAAATGATTCTCTCCATTGTTGCCTCCTATGGATGGAAGGTACATCTGATGGATATGAAGAGTGCCTTTCTACATAGGGAGATTTAGGAGGATATTTGCATGTAGTAACCACTTAGTTTCGAATTTGAAGGATCCACTCCATTGGTTGTCATTTGACTAGGTCCTTGTATGGACTTAGACATGCTCCTCATGCATGGTATGAGAAGATTCATTATTTTTTCCTTGTGGGTTCCAATGATGTGAGATTGAGCATGTTTACATCAAACATCAATATGGGAAAATTTTGGTGATTGTGTTGTATGTTGACAATCTCCTCATCACTGACAACTCCTCTACTATGATCTAGGATATGAATTCAAGGCTTCATTCCACCTTTGTGATGATAGATTTTGGGCTTTTGCATTATTTTTGGGGGATTTAGATTGATCACATGGTTTCTACCATCACCATTTCTCATCCTAAGTATGCTTTGGATCTTATTTGGTGTTTTAGGATGGAGGATAGCCCGTTCATATTTCCTTTTCTTTAGGCCTAAACCTTTAGGATGATTGCACCACACATTTAGTTGATACAACGTTGTTTGTATTGGTCTTGTGGGAGAACAACTCTATCTTACTAACACTCGACTTGATAAAGCCTTTGTTGTCAACTATTATTCTAGATACATACAGGCACCTTGGGAGAGTCATTGGACAACAACTAAGAGGATTCTCAAATACGTCAAAGGCACCTATCAAATTGATTTTCACAACTCCATTGACTTCCCTCCAATTTTGATAGGATTTTTAAATGTTGATTGGGCAAGTGACTTAGATGAGTGGCAATCCACCACAGGCTTTGTGTTATATTTGATATTTGATATGGTTTTGTGGTATTCCAAATACCAATCCACTATTTATGTCTTCCATAAAGGCTTAATATTATGCTACCAATGAGGTAGCAAAGCATCTCAGGTGGATGCTCATGATTTTGGAGGGGACTGGCATACTTCAAAGCTTTCCAATCACCCTTCTATGTGACAATCAAAGCACTATCCAACTTATCTTCAATCTAGTGTTCCATTAGCAGATAAAGCATAAAGACATGCATACACTTTGTGAGATGGCTTCATGCTCATGGAATGCTAGACCCAGTGTTTGTACCTTCATCAAAGTAGGCAAATGATATCTTGACCAAGGTCATTCCCAAGGTCACTTATGTGCACATGTGAGAACTTCTTGAAGTTTGATAGTGTCCCTTATGGGGGGGCACAAAGTAAGGTTCTCTCCATGTCCCCCGTTCAGCTTAAGGGGGGATGTTGGAATATGTGGTGGTTAAGCTTCTCTTGAGGTCATGGGACTATTTGTACTTGTAATTTTTATATTTACCCTTTGGGCTCATGTAAACTTTAAAAAATATGCTTTTGTAATATTTTGCAATATTTTATTCCTTAAGGTTAGTCTCACAACCTTGACCTGAAGGCATTGTGTATTTGGTTATAAATACCCCTTTATACCAACTTTTTATCCATTAGTTGGAGTGTAATTTCAATTCCATTCTAATGATATTATTGGTGTCCAAGGGCATCATGTCATATTTTGTGTTTTTTTTCATTCTATATATATTTTTTGTTAAGTAAATTGGGTAATGATTGATGTTTCTAGAAACTATTGTGAAATCCGACATTCTTATATGTAATATTTACAAACACTATGAGATATTTGTTTTAAAGAGCAATACAAATAAACATGGTAAAGGGCATTTCTCTTCCTAAAAACAACTTTGGACTCAACTCTCACTTTCCATATGATTCTACCAAATTGTTTTTAGGAATACAAGGGCAGAGCTTGAAAATGCACTTGAACTATTGAAAACATTTTCTCTTCTTGGTGGCCAAACTCTCACCTACCAAAACAAAATTTATCTTGACCATGACTTTCCCTATCCTGATTGGATCCCACTAGAATGGAGGCAAGTCAAGCATTGTGAGGTCATAAGGTACATGGGAATTCATTTTGGCTTAAGAATTTCAACATCTAACATGAAAATGTGGAATTGGTTTATGGTTGTATTCCAATGGCAGTTGGATAACTAGATGACGACATATTTCATTCGTTGGTAGACTTCACACCGTAGAAAACATTATAGCCTCACTCGTTTATGGTTACCCAGAAATCTCACAATTCTCACTTTACTTGTTTTCTACATAGCTTTTGTAGCAAAATTAGGATGGATCAAAAAAAAATGTTATTTCATGGGCCCAATGCTCTCAACCCAAGATCTAGGATGGTCTAGGATCATCAACCTCTGGGTTCAAGAAATTAATCTCATTGCAAATTAGGAAGCAAAAATATTGTCTTGGAAGAGCCTTGGAAAAGACTTATTAGGTTTTGAATCTAGACTATACGTGCTCGTGTGAGCTTGGCAAGGAGTAGAATATTGATAAAATGTTAAGTGCATTGTTCATAGAACAATGAGCCTTAACTTTGGATCCCTCCGGGAAGTTACTTTTCACCTGAAGCAGTACAGAGTTTCTATACCTTCATATTTCAAGGGTGTCATTTGGTTGTTCAAGGGTTTGTCGGTGATGACTTGCAAGTTTAGCTCTACCACCCTCGTGTGCAACAGACTTAAAGACAGGCTTTGGCCAGATTAGGGTAAAAACAATCTATGATCTGTGTCAAAACCCTCTACAGGTCTATTATTCCTCCAGTTTGGACTGTTTCTAGGATTAATGACGTGGGAAACCAGATTTGTTCCTCATGGAGAACCCTAAGTTCTCAAATCTGGAAATCTATAACCTAGATGCCTAAAAGACTCCTTTCTTGATGCTTAATCCACTTGAAACTTCCTTCAAGATCCTTGTTGCTAAGCTAGGAATTACTCTTGCTAACTATATTGCAAGTGGTAGACCTGAAACTGTCAAACACCTAATTTGGTTCTGTAAAAGCAAGCTAAAATTCTGGGAAAGCATAACAGATAAAGTGGAAAGAGGCCTTGCACGGTTACTGTGACAAGTTTGTTGAAGTAACTTTACCCTTCAGACAGCTAACTTTGAATCATCATTATAATTTATATAATGATGCCATGCTTCCTTTTACAGTGAGTTTTTGTCAACTTCGCTACATAGGCTTTGGCGGCAGAATTTTGCAAAGAGGCCAAGAAGAGGGAGGATTTGAGAACGAAGTGCAATGTTTTTCTTGGTGGTATGGCAGCTCAGTTGTGTTGGAACAATGAGACGCTACTGGAATAGAAGCAGCTCCTAGAATAATACAAACGGGTGATCCGTGACGATACTGGGGGAGAGTTCCCGTAGCAACTTACTGTTATAAAAGCACAACTTTTAGAGGTTTTGCAAAAGCTAGAACCAAGGGCCAACGTAAACCATGATCAATGTTCTCTCTGTTTTATGTTTTGATCCCTTTGATGGATTGGCTAAGCCTAGAGTGCTAAATGTAATAGTTGTAGGTACTGTCCGCTCTCCTCCTAAATGTTAAATTACATAGGAGAGTTGAGAGTTGGTAACAGCCATTATTTTTAGTAACTGATAAGAGCAGGGTTTAAATCACCAGGCGCTCGAGGTTCGTACCGTCGTCTTGGTGCGCATTCAGAGGATTAGGAGCAGACTACTACCTTTGCAAGGGTTGGCTTCGCCCCAAGGTTTAAACCTAGGTCTTTTCTTGGTAAGTGCCCAGCCACACCTGCACTTGTCAATCCACCTAGCCCTTGGGGGTTACATAGATTTCACTATAGCTTAAAATTACTGTTATAGGAGATTCAAGTTTCAAACTGTGACGTGTGTGATTGTGTGTTAATCCTCTATTGATAAGTGTAGCTTTGGACCTTACAAAAGGTCATGGCTGGAAAGGGGTTTTTCAACCCTATGAATCTGTAGTCATGACCTCCTCAACCCTATAAGTAGGTCGTAGGAGTTTATCACAGTCCAAAAATTTAAAAAATAATAAAATTAGTATCACATTTATGTTACATTGTCTTGTGGTCACTAGCAATGCAACCTAAGTTATCACCATTTTTTTTAACTTTATCTCGACATGCTTGTGTTACACTGGCAATGCAACCTAAATTATCACCATTTTTTTTATTTTATCTCGACAGTTATAAGGTTAATTTCTTTGTTTAAATTCCCTGCTTCAGAATCAATTATCTTTGAAACTCTACCCACAATTGGACCTTTTTAGTTATCAACATGGTTGAACATTGATAGTTTTAATTCCTGCTAATCCCTGCCTCAAAATTCAATTGAACCTTTCACATGTCAATAAGCAAGAGCAGGCTAACAAACGTTTAGGTGATTCCCTGCTTGTGTACCAGCTCACTATTTGAGCTTTTGTATTGGCACAACATTTTGTGCTTTGTATGAGCTAAGTGGCTATGGAAAAGCAAAATTTATTTGCAATTTTTGTAACGAAAAAACTGGTTGGTTATGATTGAAGAATGCCATTAATGAAGATTGAATGATATGGAATGAGCATACTCCGTCATGGTGTAGCCCATATTATTAGTTAATTGTTTTAAATTAATTCAAAAGAAGGGTGCTTTTTAACATTTATGATCTGAGCGTTGATAATAGTTTCATTCAAAATCAGTTCTAGAAGCATGTTTAACAAGCTGGTTCACAAAGGTGTAATATTGCCAATAGCATAAAAACATTGTCCACATCATGGTGTAGTCCATATTATTAGTTAATTGTTTTAAATTAATTCAAAAGAAGGGTGATTTTTAACATCTATAATTTGAGCTTTGAATTTTGTTTCATTCTAAAAGCATGTTTAACAAGCTGGTTCACAAAGGTATAATATTACCAATAGCATAAAAAAAATTGTCCTTCCTTGCATAGAGTAGCTCATTGTTTATATAGAAAGTATTACATTATTTGACCTCCTTGTAAATATTAGTTTGGTAGAATGATTTATAATTTATATAAGGTATGTGTCAATATGAGAGAAAGTGCAATGTGTTAAGAGAGAGAATGTCACATTGATATGTAGCAAGATGAAAATTTTGTCTTAATAAGAGGAATATGAAAGGATGCATCTCCAAAATGTTTGAGGAGAGCAATAGTCAAAGTACTAAAAAGTCATGTAAAATTATATATTGGAGACAAAGCTCCATGCAATGTAATCTATCTGAATCATTCTTGTAATCTTTTGATATTGAATATATTTGAGTTATATTTGTGAGATATTGTTGTTATTCCAATATTATGATTCATTGTTATCTTGTATGGCATTTATATGATTTATACTTGATCTTAGATGAAACTTTTTATGAGTAAATCCATTAGGAAAGCTAACAGTAGTATCAGAGTCATGGAGTGTTGTGAAAAATCAAAGTGTTGGATAAACATTGTGTGAGGAAGAGAAAAGAATATTGAAGGAGATCAAAGTGTTGGATAGAGATTGTGTGAGGAAGAGTGAAGAATATTGAAGGAGATTATTGACTGCATGCATTTGATCATGTGCTGAAGATAAAGTGCTAAAAGTGAAGAAGTTGTTTATTGGTTTGCCACTGTGAATATGAGATTTGTTGGACAAGCGTAGAAGATTAGCTAAAACCTATGAGATGAGGATCCTGAGAGCCAAAGTGCAATAGCAAGATGAAGTACCAAGAGTGATTGATGAAGCCTAAAGGTTGAGAACTGCCAGGAGAAGCTAGAAGTGCCTACTAAAGAACGTGAAAATATTGGATGCCAGAAGAAGCTAGAAATTCCAGGTAAAGAAGGTAAAAATATTGCATTCTAAAACCTAAGAAAGTGAGTATATCAAGCCAAGAAAAGTTGCAATAGATTTTGTAGAGAAAAATTGACGAGGTAAGGTAGATTTGAATTGAAGAAATAATTTTATTAAAATCATTTTGAAGAGAAAAAAATTATTTTTGAAGAAAAGAAAATCTAGAGTGACAAAAAAATAAAAAAATAAAAGAATTTGGAGAGATTTTTGTCGTCGAAGATGGACTTCCGGAGTGGGATTTGAGCATGATATGTATTGTGAGATGAAGATTTAGTTTTTTGTGAAGACTATCAATGAAGGGAGAGGGGTGGCTCCTTTAGGCCACCCAATTTTAAACTTTAAGGGGGAAGTTACGGGTTTTTCAACGTTTAGCCCTATAGATTTGGTAAAGTGTATGATTATTTGAAGAAGTCTTGGGTTGGTGCGATGATTTTAATGTTAGTGGACAGTGTCAAAAAGGTGAATGTTTACCTTTGTCGCAAGGAAGAGCGATTACGAATTCAAGTGCAACCTGAAGTGGTGGTAAATAAGGTAATTTTATTACAAGCCAAGACCCTTATTTGCAGATCCATTGGAACTAGGGTAAACCTAAAAAGGATTGAGGGATGGACAGAGGTAAGTATGACATTGTTATTTCTGCAAATGGGTATTTTTAGTTATTTTTATAACGAGGATCAAAATAAAATTTTTGAGTGCAGCCCTTATTTTATGGACCAAGTGCGGCTATACATGAAACTGCGGCACACAGGGTTCAATCCAATGGAGGAATTGCCTTCAGTTGTCCCTGTGTGCACCAAACTTCATTGTTTACCTTGGAGCTTTGGAAGGAGGAGATTTTTAGAGATATTAGTGAGGCCATAGGGACCTTTGTTTCATTCCTTGATCTTACAAAGAGAATTAATTTTACTACTTATGCTAGAATTTGTGTGGAGCTAGATATATCCAATCCTCTCTCGGATTCTATTGACATCCAAATTAAAGAGGTGGTACAAGTTCAGGCTCTTAACTATGAGGTGATCCCCTTTAGGTGCAGATGTTGTCATCTTTATGATCACTTGGCAAGGGATTGGCCCAAGAATATTGAGATGAAGCAGAGCCTTGTTAATGGAAAGGTGTGGAAGTGGAGGAGGAAAAGATCAAAGTTTGGTGGTCCGAAGGTAAGGAGCATTTGGAATTTCCTTTCAAAAATCAGTTTGATATCTTGATATTTGGGTCTAGTGAGGTGGATGTGGATGTTGTGGGGGGATTACCCCTCTCATGAGTAGGTTGTTCAAGATGATTTGGTGTCGTTCCCTTATAGCAGGGGTGAGGCCCCAATAAAGATATACAATTCAAAAAATTAGAACTCAGAAGGGGGTGGCTAGGCCCTTGGAGGAGTCAATTCTAGTTAAGGTCAGGGTTGCAATTGAGAGTGATATAGAGAGGAAGGAAATAGCTATCAAGGTTGATAGGGATGGGAGGAAAGGAACAAGAAGTAATCCCTTAGGGATTACATTAATCACATTGAGGAAGCATCGAGCAGGAAAACAACATGCAGCTGGAAGAAAATCAAAAAAGGACAAGTGAGATAAATAAGGGGGGCATTTGGTGGAAGCGGGGATTATGCGAACTATTGATTCATATTTTAACTCTTTCTCCAAATAAATATTATTTCATGGAATGTGAGGGGCTTGGGGGTGAAACCCAAGAAGAATATTTTGAATTGTTTGATTAGATAGTATACAAGGAAAATACATGAATGGTTTATCTATTGCAGTTCTAAGGAGTCCTTCTCTAATATGATGTTCAATATTTAGGTGCAACAATGCTCTTTTATGCATTTTTTTGTTATGCGTTAATTGGGTATTTAGCCTCCATGGTATTATAGGCATGTATATTCGGAGGTACTTCTAGGCTATGGTCCATGTATAGAAGGCCTTGCGACTATGTAATCTAGTTTTTGTTTAATAAATTTTAAAATTAAAAGAATTTGATTGAAAAAATTCAAAGAAAGAAAAAAATGCTTATGGGTGATATAAGAAAATAAAATTTGAAGAATAATTTTTTTTAATATTAGACAAAAAGAAAGAATTTTTTTTTTTATTAGTAGGTGGAAAGGGTTTTGAAAGGGTCCCCAAGCCTTTTTACATTATCAGAAACAAAATGAGACAGTTTATATAGGATAAACCAGAAACCAACATAAGCAGGGTAGAGAGTCTCTGGGATACAACACCAAGAAGATACACCTTAGAGCTAAGAAAACTTGCCAAATTAAATCCCAAGTACATCCCAAAGTACCAAAAACCAGTAATGGTTTTACAAAAAAAACTATAGAACAAGTCGAGACATAGACCCCAAAAAATAACTTGAAGAGACTTAGGCAACATCTCCAAGGGTTGCCTAATCATCTCTGTTGACATGATCAAAACCTTCCTGCCGATTTTTGAGATCATCCAAAGTGATTGAATCTTGTTGAATGTTGATCATCTTGGTAGATCTGTAAATGGAGTTGTGCAAGTCTTCAAGGTCTTGGAGATGATATTTTTTAAAAACGTATTTGAAACCAATAAATCCCAAGGCAACAGTGAACTTGGGACATTTTGTAACAGGTTAGATGAATACAGGTGTCCGATAAAAAGACCAATCCTATCCAACCAAGTAGCATCCCACACAATGACATTAAAGGAAAGTAGTACCATCCAGCATACTAAAATCATATATTTCATTGGAAAACTATCACATCACACATGAAGGGACTCTTGAGAAAGGTCCAGGTTGGCAAGAATATGTGTTACCTTCTTACCTTCCCTATATACGTGTTGAATGACATGGCTACTAAGATTTGTTAATGCTTTCCTTGACTCCACGATGAGATTTTGAACATTCCATGATGGGTTTTAAGATCCCTTAAGATAATTGATAGTGTTAAGTGAATCCCCCTATAATGAGTTTTGTACAAGTAATGCAGGCAAGAAGGAACAAACCTTAATAGAGTGCCCTTGCTTTGGCAATATGATTGGTTTGAATTCTTGGATTTTATACATATGTAGGGTTAATATTTCCATGGTCATATTTGAAGATACCACTAGCTCCAACAATCCCTAGGTTCCCCTTAGCAACACCACCAAAATTGAGCTTGATCCAATCAATTGGTGGAGGAATCCAATGATTTGTAGACTTGTCAACAGGGGTCGAGGAAGGAAGAGAGATAGATAGAAATTTTCAATGAAGCAACAATCCTAACCTCAAAGGGTAAGTCAACAAACTCTTAAGAAGAGACCATTTTGGAATTTTCAACAACAGCAAGCACTCGATTACTGATTGAGAGAGGGTCCTTGGAAGCATTGGAAAAGGCAGAAGACCCAAAAAGACTTGATACAGGACCCACGAAAAGGATTGGGCCACTGGATACAAAGGTCTAAAATGGACTTGGTATGGGTCTAGGCAGTACTAAAAACTTTGAAAATAGAATAGAGGACCTTAAAGGAAAAGGGGCATTCAAGAATGAAGTGGTGGGATGATTCTAGTTTGGAAAGATAGAGATAACAATGGTTGAGGATGATCATTCCTCTGGTTAATAGGTTGTCAATAATAAAAAAATATCTTGAATAACAAGCCAAAATAAAAATCCAATCTTAGGTACAATATGTTTGAGCCAAATGAGATTGGTAGGAAACCATTTCTCTCTAAAGCCCTTAGCTAAGAAATAAGTAGACTTGACTATGAATTGCCCATCCTTAGTGGCTTTCCAGATGATATAGTCACCATCATTTGAACTAGTAATAACGTAAGTTCTAAGAATATTAGAGAGGCTTCTTATTGCTTGAACCTGTTTCTCATTCATATCTCTGGAAGGAAATTTTTTCCACACATTTATTTGGCCAAAGGAATCAATGAAGTTGCATACCTTATCACCAAAAATATGGTTTATAGTGGGTTTTATGATGATTAATGTGGGGCCTTTTATTAGTGGATGATCTTTTAGCTAGGGGTCCTTCCAATAATTTATACTTCCTCTATTTCCTAATTGCCAATTGATGATAGATCTAGATTTAAGAATGGAGTTCCAGAATGCAGATCCCATTGGAAAAGGATCTTCATTTAAGACATCCTTATGCTAAAGGCATTTGCTTTTAACTATTTCAACCCACATGGCTTTTTCATATTTTAGGAGTCTCTAGCCCTATTTTTCAATAAGATCCAGGTTCATCTGGTCAACCTTTTTGAAGCCCAGATCACCCTACTCTTTTTTTGAGCAAATTCTATCCCAATGAGCCAAGTGGAAGCATTTGAAATATTCAAAGACTGACCACAAGGACCTTTTTTGAATTTGTTCAATTTTATGGCAAATAAAAATAGGAGCTTTGAATATGTAAAGATAAAATTTGGGATGCTTTGGAGATGATCTTGAAACAAAGTTGTTTTCCCTACTTAGCGTAGAAGAGCTCCTTTCTACCCAGTGAGCTTCTTGTGTATTCTTTCAATGACATTGTTCCACATGTTATCATATGGTTTGCCAAATAAGAGAGGGAGGTTAAGATAGATTTAAGGAAAATTAGAGATGGTGCAACAAAGGATCTTGTTAATTTTGAGCTGCCTACAAAAAGGGGTGTTAAGGAATTATAATTTTCTTTTAATAAAATTAACCTTTTGACCTGCAACTTCTTCATAAGTGTTTAGAATGTGTTTGATGGTTTTGGCTTGGGGATGGGAGACAGCGTAGCGAGGATGGAACAAATTGTTGATGAGTGATGGGGTGAAGGATGGAATAGGTCTTTATACCAGAAATGTATCCTTCAAAACAGATAGCTTTAACGATTCTTAAATATTCAGCAAAATAATGAACAAGAAAGAGGAAAGGGGATCTCCCTATCTGAGCCCTTTCCAATAG
The DNA here is from genome assembly GCA_028583015.1 of Wollemia nobilis. Lineage (NCBI taxonomy): Eukaryota > Viridiplantae > Streptophyta > Pinopsida > Araucariales > Araucariaceae > Wollemia > Wollemia nobilis. The sequence goes on along the minus strand of JAQPPZ010016442.1, from coordinate 1,621,020 downwards.
CCGATTCATTGACGATTACAAAAAACCAAGCAATAGATAAGCATTATTTATTAAGTGCAATCCAATTTGTGTGGAACCCAAACTTAGAAAAAATTAAAATGAGGAAATCCCATGACACCCTGTCAAATGCCTTGTTCATGTCAAGTTTGAGAAAGAGGTCAACTTTGTTACTTTTGGAGATAGAGTGGAGAAGCTTAAGGATGGTAATGATTCCATCAGTAATAAGGCTTTATTGGACAAAAATTTCTTGGCAAGGATCAATAATAATATGGAAGATGTCCTTCATTATGTTGGCTATGACCTTTGATATAATTTTATAAATGACATTGCAAAGGCTAATGAGTTTGAAATCAGATAATGACTTGGCTTCAAGAGATTTGGGAACAAGGGCAAGAAACGTAGAGTTAATATCTCTAGGGATGTATTTGTTTTTTTGAATATCTTGAATGGCAGCAATGATGTCAGGTCCAACGATGTTTCAAAAAGTTTGAAAAAATTTGGGAGGGAAGCCATTAGGACCAGGAACTTTATCAGGAGGCATAGAAAAAAAGTATTCTTGGTTTCCTCTTGGGAAAGAGGTTGAGCAACCTATAATTAATCTTAGGAGAAATAATATGGAGAATATTCTAAAGTAAAGTGTTAGACACCTTATTAGGACAAGTCTGGCTATGACTAATAAGGCTTTCGAAGTGGGCAACAACTTTAGCTTTGATCTAAGTAGGGCCACAAAAAACCAACCCATCATATTTAGATAAATTTGATTCTATTATGGCTGTGGTGTCTGAGATTCATTGCATGAAAGAATTTAGTGATAGAATATCCTTCTTTTAGTTAAATGAATCTGGATTTTTGCCTTCGTAAAACTTCTTCCTCTGCAATAAAATTATGGAATTTGGATAGCAGATTTCCTTTAACTTTTCTAATATCTGGTGAAGAGTTCCCATCTTGGACCTCTTTCTCAATATTGTGAATTTGGGTCTGAATATTTTACTTTATTTAAAATATATTGTCAATCCCTACTAAATCTCATCTGGTGAAGAGTTCCCATCTTGGACCTCTTTCTCAATATTGTGAAGTTGACTCCACTATTCAGCAATGATATTTTTGAGATCTTGATGATGTATCTACATTGATTCAAATCTGAATAGAGTTTTGAAGGTAGAGACTGGCTGAAAACCTTCTAAGATGAGTGGGTTATGATCAGACCTTATTTTGGGGAGAGCTTGAAGGGTGGCATCCCCAAAAAGGTAAATAGCTTCCTTGGAAAGTACTTTTTCTAGCCTGAGTGGGATGAGCTAGATGCCAATTCTCCTATCACTTCACATGAACCTAGTTCCCTGAGCTAAATATCCATTAATTTGTTATCGTCCACAAAATTTGCAAAATTCTCAAAGCATTTAAGTGTAATGGTTGTCCCTCCACTTTTGTTAAATGGGAATATGGGGGAGTTAAAGTCATTTGTTAGCATCCATGCTTCATTGGATAAAATATCTCATCTGGCTAAGGGTATCCCATAAGGCTAATCATCCACTCGGAGTATTGGGAGCATAGATGTTTGAGAGAACCCATATTGCTTTAGTATATTTGCAATAGAATAGAATGTTTATTATGTGGTTTGAAATAAACAAAAGTATGCCTTCCACTCTAGTTGGGTCCCAAATACAAAAACATCCTTGAGAGGTGCTTTGAGCAGGACTAGCAATAACTTCACTATTTTTCCATATCATTTTAGAAATTTTTCCCACATTGTCCTTATCAATCTTGGTTTCCTACAGAAGAAGGATAGTGGGTTTCAAATCTTTCCTCATGGACCTTACCAAATGTTGCTTAGTTTATCCCTTGAGGCCTGTCAGATTCCATGAGATGATCTTCATTTATAAGTTTTGGATGAATTCTTTCCTCCTCTACCATGGGATGAGATGGGTTTGGATAATTTACCATCTTCTTCATTTGGATCCTCCGAGGAAAACTCCTTAAAATATGAAAAGAGTGTATAACTTGAGTGCCATTGGCCCGGGTTATGCATAAGGGGTCGACCCCGAAATCTATTTATAAATTGAAGGCGAATTGTCTTGGAATCTCGACGAAAATATGTAGAACTATACATGGCAAATTCCAATTATTTTTCTCCAAAAATTTTCAAATTGTGGTGAATTGCAATTATTTTTCTCCAAAAAATTTCAAACCGTGGCAAATTTTTCTGTGTTTGGGGCCATGAATATCGGTTAGCAAACTCTAAAAATGTATGGCAAAATTAAAGGATTTATGCCGAAAAGAAAGGCTTTTAGCCTTTACGATTTATGACGACTGGTCTGAGACATAAAATTTGATTGGTTGCAGGCATGTCGATCGACTACAGACATGTCGATCGGTTGCAGAGATGTCGATCGGTTGTAGCCATGTTGATCGGTTGCAACCATGTCGATCGGCTGCAGCCATGTCGATCGGCTGCAAAAATATCGATCAGTTGTAGCCATGACGATATTTGAGGAGGCATAACTTTTGCTTTAGAGCTTCATTTTTAATTTTTTTTATTTTAAACCACCTAGCTTGACGAGATCTACTCAAAAAACTAAGTAAAATCCTCAAAAAAACCATCTAAAACCGATCGACATGTCTGCAACCGATCGATTGCAGATGTGTCGATCAGTTGCAAACATGTCGATTCAGTTTTAGGTGGTTTTTTGAGGATTTCACTTAGATTTTTTAGTAGATATCATCGAGCTAGGTGGTTTAAAAAAAATGAAATTGAAGCTCCAAAGAAAAAGTTATGCCTCCTCAAAGTTTCCCTGTAAAAGTGCACCTTTGCAACCGATCGACATATGTCAATCAGCTGCATCTCTGCAGTCGATCGGAATATGTCGATCGGTTGCAGAGGTGCACTTTTGCAGGGAAACTTCTAGGAGGCATAACTTTTGCTTCGGAGCTCTAATTTCAATTTTTTTTTAAAACCACCTAGCTCAATGAGATCTACTCAAAAATCTAAGTGAAATCCTCAAAAAACCATCTAAAATTGATCGACATGTCTGCAACCGATCAATTGTAGATGTGTTAGTCGGTTGCAGATATGTCAATCGATTTCAGATGGTTTTTTGAGGATTTTACTTAGTTTTTTGAGTAGATCTCATCGAGCTAGGTGGTTTTAAAAAAAATAAAATGAAGCTTCGAGCAAAATTTATGCCTCCTCGAAGTTTCCCTATAAAAGTACACCTTAGCAACTGATCAACATATGAAGATAGGTCAGTTGCAGAGATGCAACCGATAGGCATATGATGATTGGCTATAGATATGCAATCGATCAGCATATGACGGCAACCGATCGACATATTTCGAACGGTTGTAGAGGTGCACTTTTGCAGGGAAACTTCTAGGAGGCATAACTTTTTCTCCGGAGCTCCAATTTCATTTTTTTTAAACCACCTAGCTCAACGATATCTACTCAAAAACCTAAGTGAAATCCTCAAAAAACCATTTGAAATTGATCGAAATATCTGCAATCGATCGGTTACAGATGTGTTAGTCGGTTGCTAACATGTCGATCGGTTTCAGATGGTTTTTTGAGGATTTTACTTAGTTTTTTTAGTAGATCTCGTCAAGCTAGGTGGTTTTAAAAAAATAAATAAAAATGAAGCTTCGAAGCAAAAGTTATGTCTCTTCAAAGTTTCCCTACAAAAGTGCACCTCTACAACCGATCGACATATGATGCTCGGTTGCAGAGACTGATCAGTTGTAGAGATGCAACCAATCAAAATATAAAGATCATTCAGTTGCAAAGATGCAACCGATCGACATATGATGATCGATTACAGAGACAACCGATCGGCATATGATGATCAGTTGCATCTCTACAACCGATCGTCATATGCTGATCGGTTGCATCTCTACAACCGATCGGTCTCTACAATCGATCGTCATATGTCGATCAATATCTTTGTAACCGATTGGCATATGACGATTGGTTGTATCTCTACAACTGATCGGTATATGTCGATCGGTTGCAGAGGTGCACTTTTGTAGGGTAACTTCTATTAAGCATAACTTTTTCTCTGCAACTGATCAGCTTATGCCAATAGACACGTCTCTACAACCAATTGATGAATCATGATTGACACCTCTGCAACCAATCAGCTTATGTCGATAGACACATCTTTGCAACCAATTTACAAATACCGATTGACACCTCTGCAATCGATCGACACCTTTGTAATCGACTGACACGGCCTTGCAATTGATCATCTTATATCTACAGACACGGCTTTGCAACCGATTGGCTTATGCTGATCATCTTGCACTAATCGACACTCCTCTACAACCGATTGGCTTATGTCGATAGACACTCCTCTTCAACCTTGTCAAGTTTTTCATTGTTTCAGAGTGATGTATGTTTATTGGTACCCACTATAGTATATATATGGGTAGTATATGAGGCGATTTGGGTGGGAAAAATAAAATCATTTATAATTTGAAGGCGAATTGGGTGAGAAAATCAAAATTATTTATAATTTGAGGTCGACGAATTAAAATAAAAATATTTTAATTATTTTCAACGGCAGGCGAATTTACCCCAAAAAAACTTCCACCCCGTAATTTTCGAGCGAATGGGCCCCAGTGAAAGGATCCAAAATTAGCCTTTTCAAAAGTTTAAAAATCCTAAATAGAGCCAATTTATGATATTTCATGCTTATGCATAACCCTGTCATTGGTTATGTCATCCTCAATCTCTTTCCTTCTTATATCTTGGCTAGAAGGTCTACCCTTATTTTTTCACTGCCAATGTCAACAAAATATTTCTTTTAGTTTCTGGTTTGGGGGTGACTTGGGGAGGTAACATTGAGGTCATCGTCAGGGGATGAAATATCATCCAAGATGGATAGGAATTATTTGGTGAAGTGCAAGGTTGAAGACCCAGATCTAGATGGGGATATCTCACGCCCAATAGGGGATTTGGGAAGTGTACTATCAACAAGCACTTTAGAAGAGAAAGCAATGATGCCAAGGGGTATTAAATATTCAAAGGGAAGAGATTCAAGTGGAAAAACAATTTCAACCTCGGGTTGGTGGGAAGACTCATAAATATAGGATAAATTGGAATCACTGAAAGGAGATCATAGCTGATTTGAGGTGTAGTCATTGGGGGTGAAAATAGGTTCTTACCCTTGGATTTCATCTCCTTGTCAATAGGGTTTAATGTATTGATGTTCTTTTGTAGCAAGTTATTTTCATGATATCTCCTGATGCCTAAATGTTGCCATTCTTTTCATGCCATTTTTCCCACCTCTATCATCTTCCTCAAAGAGGGGTATTGTGCTCTTCGGTAGCCTTGTTTCTGAAATTCAATGCAGAACATAAGTTTATTATCATATTCTATGGCCTGGTGTCTACGATATGACCCAAAAACTAGATATATGTAAGTTGAAAGCTTTATCTTCAAATTTGCATTGATGCATATGTGAGCATACACCATCCAGGATTTGGATTTGGTCATCAGGTTGTAGGAAAAGATATCCCCAATTTTTTGTGATATTTCCTTCAAAATTTCATTGTACTAGAACTATTATTCAATCTGATGAGAAAAAAGAGCCCTCAAAATGGCCACCAACTCCATATTTCCATGGGGGCACCATTCGGAGAATACCCACTTTGTGATGGATTCCATGTCTGAGTGCGATCCCACGAACTTCCCAATAAGGGAGAAGGCATCCTAGGAAAAAAATGAGGCCATAACGCTTGGGGGAATCACCAGCTCTCTATTGCTCGTTGTAGTGTGATAGAGCCCTGTACAAGAGGGTAAAGGCCAGAGCTTTTTTGGATTGTTCTTATAAATGAGATGGGGTTATCCTTTTGAGAAGGTGGTTCAGGGTCGGGAGGAAGGTCCCCTCTGACAACTATAACCTCAATACCTCTCGTCGGGCCATCCTAAGACCCAAAACCGTGATTCTCTCCGTCGTTGAAATCTGCAGAATATTTTCCACCATCCAAAGTTTCAAAATTCTGATGTGGCATTAAAGTAGACCGCAATTTCCTCAGAAAGAAGATATTTTTATTTGGTTGATTTAGAGAGATTTAAAATATATATTTGAGAATATCAAGAATTACTTTGAAAAGAAGAGAAAGGGAGATATAAGAATTATTTTTAAAAATAATTTAAATTGTTGAAGAAAAGATTGAATGGTAAAAGATTTTATTAAAAATTAAACCAATAGAAATAATATTGAGCATATTAAAAAGGAGGAACCAACGGAAATAATATTTTTAAAATTTGTTAGAATGGAGAAAAGAAGTGTCTTGTAGAGCCAAGAAAAATAAAAGAGAAGCAAAGTATTTGGAACTTAAGAAAGAAGAAAGAAGAAATAAAAAAATAATAGAACTTAGGCAAGGACCTATAAAGAAAAATAAATAAGTTAGAGTTGAAGAGAAAACTTAGGCAGAAATCCAAGGAGCATTAGAATTTGAGAGACTTTCTAGGAAGAGACTTGAGCAAAAATAAAAAGAGAAGGATATACGCCTGGTTAAAGAGAAATCTTAGGCACAGATTGAAGCCTTCTATTGCCTGTGAAAGGAAGAAGATAAAGTTTAAAGATTAAAAAAAATTGCAATCAGATGACAGAATCATCAACCTAAAGCTCCAGTGAGATTAGAATAGAAGAAAAAAAAAAGAGAAAGCCATAAAGGTTGTTGGTCATTGAAGTCGGACTGCCGCAAATTGAAAGAGTTGAATCATCAGAGGTAAAGTAGCAAAAATATTTGTGGACATCACCACATAGAGAGCAGAGAAGTTGAATTGAAAGTAAGTCCAAACTAGAAGATTGTAAAACCTATGAGCAACAATTTAAAAAAAAAAAAGACTTGAAGAACACAAAGGATTGCTATAAAATAAGACAGATTACTGGAAGAGTCATGAAAAGAGCTATGAAAGCAAAAATGGAAGTCGACAAAAATAATACATAGAATACTCAAAGCCTAAAGATAAAATCCAAAAACCACAGCCAAGCTTAAGACTTCAACTTGAAGCGTTCTGGTGAGGAATCATTTGAGTAATATTTTTTGCAGAAAAAGAGCAAAAAAATTGAACAGCACAAAATGAGGAAATAACGTTTGAAAAGTTACATGCAATAGTTGCCACATGCAAGAAGAGTGCCAAGGTATTAAAAAAAAAATCAAAGAATGAACGCATATTTTGTGAGTTATAAGTTAATTTTAGAACGTGATTATAAAATTTTGCTTTTCAAAGATTGAACACATATTTCATGGGAGTTATAAGTTAATTTTAGAATGTGATTATTTTGTATTGACTAGAGTCCATTCAACTTTAGAGAAAAAGACAAAGCTTTGTTTTTTTAGTGAATTGAATTTTGCATTTCTGGTGAAAACATTTTTTTTAATGTGGATGCATGTCATTTTATGCATTTTTTACAAAGAAACATACCTTGATGGTTGAGGGCTATAATTAAATGAATATTAAAGTTAAGTGGGATATATAAGTGAAATAGACAGAAAAAAAAAAAAAAAAAATTAGAGTATAATTTTTTAGGGAAAAAACAAAAAGGAAAGAAATGTATATATATATATATAGTTATTTATTTATTTATTTATTTATTTATTTATTTGGGAGTTATAAGTGAAAGTTGGAAAGTATTTAGGAGAAATAAAATAATTGGGAGATATAAAGATATAATTTATTTGAAATTTAAATTTTTTTGGTAATTTAGAGGTTCTTTTAAGTGGGTTTTGGTTGGGTCCCAATCCCAGATGTACATGAAATCTCGATTGATAGATAGAAAATACTACTGGAAAATCCCATACCGAGGAGGATAGACATCATTGTGGCTACCATTCCCATGTAGAGTAGGCCATAATCAAAATTTCCCACGTCGAGGAGGGTGGTATTATCCCAAGAGCAAAATCGCCCTCGTAGGGGTGGACGACCACAAAAACTAAACATCGATAGACAAGAAAACCAGAACCTACACAGGGGCCAACTTAGAAACCAAAAAAAATAGACAGACAGAAAAGTAGAACATATCGCAAACCAAAAACCCGACAGACCATAGACGCAGAAGCTAGCGTAGAGGGGCTCGGCCTTCGGGGAATCCTCCTTGGTGTTGGTTGTGTTCTGTTGGAGGTACTGTTTCATGGCTAAACTGGCACTCTCAAAGACGGCAATGAAACTCTTGAGGAACATCTTGGTAATTTTGCTGGAAATTGTAGAGTTGGGGATAGAATTCCCGCTGATGTCCTCAGAAATATGGATAGGGGAATTCTAGCTCGATTCTGCCTTCATCTTCTTGACTCTGGAAGACCTTCGGACCTGGGCAGAGTTCTCTTCGACTTTGTCTTTACACTTAGCTGACGTCGGTTTGTTGTCGCTCGCATCAAGGGGCTTGGAGGGAGTAGCAGCAGACGGAGTCCCTTTTTAGAAATAGGAGTGTGGACTTTAGGGGCTTCCTCGCTAACCAGAGGTTCACTGGACAGGGAATGGGCAGGAATGTGAGTGGGAGAAGAAAGGTGGGGTTGGATTGAATGGGGTTGGCCAGAATGGTTGGCGGGGTGGAGGTGGCTACATGGTGAAAAAGGACTGTAAACAACCCCTAGTGAGTGGGAGCTGAGTGTTTCTTGTGAGTGTTGACCACAAAGAGCCTAATGGATCGGTGGAGGAAAGCAGGGATGTTCATAGGCCTATATCCCCGAAGGTGGTTCACCAGGGCAAGATGGAAGCTAGAGAGCAGTTTAGACGAGTCATCACAGGACAGATACTAAAGCAGAGGGATGGTAACAATGGGCCACGGGGAGGGAATGGATTCTCGATCCAGGGCAACTTCGAGCCACTTGAATTCTTGGTAATTTGAGAATCCTTCGATCTCCTAGTCCCATTTGTGTTTGTCACACCAGACCAAACATCTCGTGAGAGGAAGGCCAGACACCTCGGTGATGAGCTCAGAAGTAACTTTGAAATGGATGTGCCTCACTGTAACATGGTCGTTCTACCAGGTTCTCATGAAATCCGTTGTGATATCGGCCTCAGCACCCTTGAATTTTGATAAAAATGGGATAAGGCCATAACCTTGCAGAAAGGAAGCTGAAAGCACATCAAGTTGCAGGTTGCTCGGCTCGAGGAAGGCCATGGTGGTGGAAAACAGGGGCATATGGAAGGTGACAAGGAAGCTAAGGCAAAGCCTGGGGTGGCAGAGACGAAGGACGTAGGCGTAGATGGTGGCTCGTTCTATTCTTAAATAGGCATGAGGTGAGTCATCGGTCATGTTGTTGGTCACAGGATGATGATAGGTGGAGAAGTGGTCGAAATGGGAAGGTGACTAGGGATTGGTGTGGGTTCATGAACCAATATCCATACGGGTGGAGAGGAAATGCCACAGGTACACAGTGACAGCTAAGCTCGACAGGTGATTTGGCAAGAAACCGAAGATGCACTCATGTTCGGGACTGTACAACTTTCTTTGGACACTGGTGACGTTTGAAATGTGCAACCGAGATCGAGCGTCGCAATCACAGGGGCCAAGCGGTTGGCCAATCATTTAATGGATATGGGGTGCACACCATGGAGATGACACCCAAGGAATTGCACACCATGAGACCTGCAAAACCTTGATTGTAAAAATCATAGATTAGTGTGGAAAATATTAAGGGCAGCTGGTCTGCCTTGGTTAATCCACAATCACTATGTAGATGACGCTTGGCAGTAGAGAGTTGCGTCACACAGATAAGGATGGTTGGGTGGTGCCCAAGTTGGTGAGATTGTCAGCAAGCCTATTGGCTTCACGGTACATGTGGGCAGCTGCAATTTATCTTTGCTGACCAATGAGCATTCTAGTTTCTTGTATTAGGGATTAGATGTTCCACGGTGGGATTTTGTCGTTGTTGATGTACCAAATGATGTTGAAGGAATCCCTTCAACTTGGAGGTTTATTCTATGGTCCCTGATGAGGTGCAAGCTACGCCATAGCACCCACGCTTAAGCCACGTTGTTTGTCTAGTGATCTAAGTTCTTAGAGAAGGCTATGATAGCTTCCCCTTTGTGGGTCTTGATAATCCTTCCTGTTCCTGCTAAACCCAGGTTCCCTTTGGAAGCACCGTCAAAGTTGAGCTTCAACCAGCCTTTCGAGGGGGTCCCCACCGAGCCTTCTTTCTAGTATGGGGCATGGGAGGGGATAAGTTGGGAGGAATGGGAATGTTCAAGGATTTGAGGATCTCCACTTCAAGGCTACAGATGGGATTAGAGCACGAAAGTTGGGAATTTTCAATAGCATAAGTGATAGCTTTGGAAGCATTGGACACAGGGTCATTGGACAACGTGGAAAAAATTATGTGGTTCCTCTCTAGCCAGATTTACCATAGGAAATGGTGGAGGCAAACCTTCTACAAGAAAGAGACTCTAGGATTTTTGAATGGGATATGCCACTGAACAAAGAAGTCCAAAAGGGATTCAGGGGGAGCCATTGAATCTTAAAAGTAGTCAGCGACTCAATACGTCTTTAGTAAATTCACAGTCCACGAAGAGGTGGTTGACGAATTTCGAGCTGGAGAGGCAAAGGTGACATCTGTTCGGGATAGGGATACCTCTTTTCATGAGATTGTCAGTAGTGAGGGCTTTGGTTTGGATGGCAATCCAAGAGAAGAAGCCTATCTTGGGAATGAGATGCTTGACCCACACCACGCTGAATGGAATAGGGAAAACTTGAGACCTAAGTAGGAGAGAGTATGTTGACTTGACGGAGAAGTCCCCACTATCATTTCTTTTCCAGATGGGATAGTCCAGGGTGGTTGTGGATGGGATGATAGTGGTTCTGAGAAGGCGGGATAAGAAATTTCTAGCTCTAAGAACTTAGCCATTTTTGTTGGTAGTGGGAATGGTTTTCCATTTGCCTTGGTTATCAATGTAGTCCACCACTTTGTTGCCCCACCTCCTTTCTAGGATAGGTTTGAGAATGGAGACCTCAGGGATTTTCGCCAGAGGTTTTTTTTAACCAAGCATCATCCCAAAAGTTGATCTTAGAACCATTGCCTAGCTGCCATCGAGTACCTTTAACAATGAGGGATTTGGCCTAAATCATAGCCCGCCAAAAAGTAGATCCATTAGTGGGGACGTTGTCCTCTACCAAGGATAGGTGTCGAAGATATTTGGCTTGAATGATGGAAACCCACTCTACCTTATAGTTGGTGAAGATTTTCCAAGCTTGCTTGGCAAGGAGGGTGAGGTTCATGTTGGCTAATTTTCTGAGGCCAAGGTCTCCTTGGGATTTATGTTGAAAAACTTTGTCCCATTCGACTAAGTGAAATTTCTTCTTTTCCTCTAGCCTGGACCATAGAAAATTCTTTTGAATCTGCTCAATCTTAGAGTGCACCGAAGCTGGAGCTTTGAACACCGACATGAAATAGATCGGGATGCTTTGAAGACTGACATAGTGAGAGTTGCTTTGGTTTCCTGAGACAGGAGAGAACCCTTCTACCCTGCGAGTTTGTGTCTGATCCTTTCAATGACATTGTCCCACGTGGATTCTTTCAGGCTTTTGGTAAACAGGGGAAGACCCAAGTAAGAAGTGAGGAGATTAACAATGCAGCATTGAAGGATATGAGCAATCTTGCATTGTTTGTTGCCTGGGGTGTTGAGGAAATAGCATTTGCTCTTTAGGTAGTAATTTCTTGCCCCGCTACTAAAGCATAGGTGTCAAGGGTGAACTTGATAGACTTAGCTTGAAGAACAGAGACCAAGGTCGTAATGATAGTATTGTCCACAAAATGTTTGTGGGATAGGGATGGGGAGTTAGAAGAAGCTTTGATCCTAGAAACACTCCCTAAAACATAGGCAGATTTAAAGGCTCTCCCGAGGGATTTTGCAAGAATGATGAAGAGGAAAGGGGATAGGGGATCTCCCTATCTAAGGCCTCTGGAGCTGGGAAAATACCCTACAGCGAAACCATTTACTAAAATCGAGAACCACGATGAGGTAATGTAGCTTTTGATGAGGTCGATCCATTCTTGGTGAAACCCAAACCTGGAGAGGACTTTTAGGAGGAATTCTTTGTTCACCCTATCAAAAGCTTTGGTGATGTCCAACTTCAAGAACATGGCCACCTTCTTATTGCACGAAGTTGAGTGGAGTGTTTCATGGAGCGAGATGATGTTGTCAATGATGGATCTGTCTTTCACTGAACTTCCTTGACAAGGATCCATGATCGCGGGAAGGATCTTTTTGAGACTTAAATTCAGATATTTGGTTAGAATCTTGTAGATGATGTTGCATAAGCTGATCGACCTAAATTCCATCATGGATTTGCATTGAGGGGTGTTGGGGACCAGGGCAATGAAAGTGGAGTTTGTCCCTCTGGGAATGATTTTGGTTTGTTGGAGTTCTATGATGGCATTGCAAATATCTTCCTCTAGGATATCCCAAAAAGTTTGAAAAAAATGAGGGGGAAACCCATCTGGCCTGCGGGCTTTGTCAGCTTGCATGAAGAACAGAGCGAGCTTGATTTCTTTATTGTTGAGGGGTTGGATGAGGGAGGAGTTCATCGTGGGAGTGACCAGAGGGGGGATGTTCTGCAAGAAGGCCTCTTGGGCTTTAGGATGATCAGGGGGATTGGTTCCCATCATGTTGCTGAAGTAGGATGTTGCTTCATATCTAATTTTGAAGATATCTCGTGATACTGTTCCATCGGATAGAGTGAGCTTCTTGATCTTGTTTGTACTTTGATTTCGCAGAGTAGATGCATGAAATAACTTCATGTTTGCATCACCATATTTCAACCATAAGGCACACAATTTTTGCCGCCAGTAGGTCTCTTATTTGGCTAAGACATTGTGGTATTCTGACAGGAGTTGTCTCTCTTCTTCTCTTAACTGAGGGGTCCATTGGTCATGCTAAATTTGTTGTTCTAGGGTTTTGAGATTACCAAAGATCTGTTCTTTGCTCTCAAAGATATTCCCGAATACTTCCTTGTTTCATATTTTGAGATTCTCATTTATTACCTTCAGTTTTTGGGATACCCAAGAAATGGCAAACCCAGAGTAAGGGAGCCCCCACAACTCAGTGATCCGTTGTCTCAGGTTAGTGTGTTGGATCCACATATTCTCGAATTTGAAAGATGTTTTGAAGGATGGAGCCCTGTTGGATTCTAGAAGGATGGGACAATGGTCGGAGTCGATTATGGGAAGAGATATGAGAGAGGTGTCTCCAAATATGGGAATTGCCTGTTGGGATAGGAAAAATCTGTCTAGCTTGACCTGAATGTGCTCGGGACCTACTCTTTTGTTGCTCCAAGTGAATCGGCAGCCTTTAATCTGAATATCTATGAGTTCATTCTTTGTGACAAAGTTCTGGAAATATTTGATGCTTTGTGAGGGAGTGGAAGTGTCGCCCTTCTTATTAGAGGGAAAGAGGGTGGAATTGAAATCCCTTGCTAACATCCAGGGGAGGTTGGAGAAGGCATCCTTCATGTGAGATAGGGATCTCTAGAGCGTACTTCTATCAAGAGGATTATTAGGGGCATAAATGTTGGATAAAACCCAGGTGAATTGATTTTTCTTGCAATAGAAAACCAGGTTCAGCATTCTGTCAGAAGATGAGATAACCCTGCCTTCAACTTTGTCTGGATCCCACAAGGATAGGAGGCCTCCAAATGAACCTTCGGTAGGGGAGGAAGCCCATTGACAATTCTTCCAAACTGATTGGGAAATGTTATTGGTTTTAGATACATCGGCTTTCGTCTCTTGCAAAATGAGAATGCTAGGTTTGTAGTCCTTCCTGATGGTTCGAGCTAATCTCTGTTTGCTCATGTTGTTGAGACCTCTGATATTCCAAGAGAGGATCTTCATCTGGAAACTTTGACGGGTTTTTTGCCTCCCTTACCTGGTAGGGGGGAGGTTTGGGATTTTTGAATTCATCCTTTGCCTGGTTGAACAGATCTGGGAACAAGGTTGACTGCACCCTATTGGCGACTTGATTTTTGGTGTCCTTTTTCATTTGCTCGGATATGGTAGGCCTACCTCTTTTCTTTTCGCTACCAGTGTCAACTGGGCCTTTTTTGCTTCTAGTTATGATGGGGCTGAGGTTCGTTCTGTGATGGGTGGGACTATCAGCTTCCTTCAGGGATTCAACAGAGGATTTGAATGGGGATAGGGGCGCCTCCCAGGGGGAGGGGGGATCAACCCCTCGAGGGAAAGGGTTAGCAACCAGGGATTCAGAGGTGGATCTAGTGGGGGACAGGGGCGCGATTGGGGGGAGGGATGGACCGAATCTTGAAGGGGAGGGGTGGGGGTGGAGGTTGGAGGGAGGGGGGGAGGGGGGTCAGATTCGAGAAAAAGGACTTCATCATTGGAGATAGATAAAGGTCAAAACCTATTAGGAAAAGCAAACATGGAGCATACCTGGATCGATTCTGCAGAAGGATGGTTGATGAGAGGCGTCTGGACAACCATCTGCTTCCCTTTGAATTCCTTTTCTTGCCTGATGCCGACAGGGGCTTTGGTTATTTCATTTTTGAATCCCATTTGGGTGCTATGTTTTCGGGGGAAAGCTTGGAGCTTTGCGCCTCCTACTGTTTGAGAGATGGACATTGAGACTTGAGATGTCCTGAGAGATTGGCATTCGATGCAAAATGTCAGCTTGTTCTCATACTTGATTGCTTGGCACCACTTGAAAGTTCCATATATAAGATTAATGTGAGTGGGAAGTTGGGATGCCAGGTTGGCGTTGACACAGATTCTAGCATGAGCCATGCGGGTTCTAGCCTTCCTTGCAGGGTCAATGGCAACAAGGTTTCCAATGTATCCCCCAATCCTATGTAGGATATCCTCGTGACAGAACTGGATGGGAAGATCCGGGAGGCGAACCCATATGGCTGTGAAGTTGATGTCTTGTGTTCGAGGGTTAAAGTCTTCCCCCCACTTTCTAAGAAACAAACTTTTCCTGCCATAAAACCATGGTCCCCCTGTGAGGATGCGGGCATAGTCGTTCTGGTTATTTAGTTGGATCATAAAAAACCCTCTAGATAAGACCACCAACTGAAAGCTCCATGTTGTTCGCCATTTGAACCCAGCCCATTTCCTTATAGACTCCATGTCAGGCCTGCCTCCGACAAATTTCCCCACTAGGGAGAGAGATTCAATAGACAGTTTCACTGCCATGATTGATTCTAGGATAACCATGTTTTCGCTCGACGTGGTCAACGGGGGATGGGTCACGGTCCCAAAGGATCTGGTATTTGGAGTGTCTGTTACCTTCTCGAGGTACGATTGAGGGACTCCATGCTGCGGATGGAGGTTGTTGTTGGGGAGGGGAGGAACAAACCCCTTATAGTTTTCCCACGACCAATCACAGTTCAAGCTCCCCTGCCCGCTACGATCAAGGTCTGGGCCCTTGGGATCATCTGCCTTGGTAGCTTTGTTCGCGTGGGGAATCTCTCCTTGTTCGAGCTCAAAAATCCTTACGAGGGTTTGGGAAATCCCGCATGTGGTCCCCAGAGTTGTCGAGGTTGCTCCTGCTGCTATCACCATCCTTCACTTTCTCTCTTTTAAGGCTTCTTAACAAGGGACCCCCAAGTCATTTATCCCATAGAAGAATAACAATTTTCCCAAACAATAGCTCTATTTGAAATTTAATTTGAATATTAAATTGAATGATATATTTGAAATTGAAGGTAATTTATGAATTTGAGAGATAAGAAGTATATTATTTTATGATAAATTGAATTTGGGAGATATAAGTATAATGAAAGATATTTAATATTAATGATTATTTGATAAATGATTATTAATATTAAATTAATATTTGAAATTTGATAGCAAATTGAAGTTTTTTTAATTTTTGAATCAATTGTTTAAATTAAAGTTTGGAGAGAAAGATATATTTTTTAATTTTTGAATCAATTGTTTAAATTAAAGTTTGGAGAGATAAGGTATTCTACTCCAAAGGAATTAATTGAAATTTTTTATTAAATTTGGGAGTTATAAGGTTGTCAACTTCAAAGGAAATGACAAATACAAGAATTTTATTTTTTAAATCTCAATTAGTAAGAGAGCTTGATTTTACCTCATATAAAAATAAGGTGCTTGATTTTACCTCATATAAAAATAAGGTGAGGTCAGTACTTATTGTTGAAAAATTATGGTATTATTCAATAAGGCTCTTGTATCAGAAAAATGATCTTGCACTTCATCACAAAACCAAAAACAAAAGAAGTATTGTCATATTTGTGAAAATAACATAATACAAAATCTTATAAGTATAATGCATTGACTAGGAAGGATCAAGACCAAGAATCTCCTAAAGGGAATCAAAATGTGCACATAGGAATCTTATAGCAAATCACATATGTTTGTTATCAAATGATAATACCTTGGAACCTATGGCAATAAATGCATGTTATAACACAAAAAGGAAATATATAGAGTGCAACTTAGATGATTTGAATGTAGTTTATGATTGGTTTGAAAAAGCTTATGCTATCATAATTGATGCTGACAAAGACTGACAAAGATTCAAATGATGGCAAGGAGATGCTCAAAATTATCTTCTTGTTGAAAGAGATCAGGGTGATGAAAATAAATTTAGTTATTTTAAAAGGCATACTAAAGGAATTGGTTTCAAATTGTTAAATAAAATGAGATACAAAGGCAAAGGTTTGGGAAAACATGGACAAAGAATGAGAGCCCATCGTACCAAAAATAAAACCCAAATATGAAGGTCTTGGATATACAAGCCAGACAAGCAGTAATAAATTGGGAACTAAATTGATGACAAAAAATAGTGACATCAAATTAGTGACAAAGAAAGACAAAATGGCAAAAGAAATTTTGTAACAGAGAACAAATGTAATCATTGTGGTAGATATGGACATAAGATAGAGAAATGTTGGAATCTTCATTGTTGTGAAACTTGTGAAGGGCATAATCATTCTCAAAAATCTTATTGACATAAAGAGAAGGAAAATCAAAAATTAAAAATAGATTGTGGATGGATAAGTATGAATGAATAGAATAAGATGAAAGGAATGTTGTATGGTTTCTACAAAAGGAAACCAAGTATGATGAAAAATCAAAGTTTATTGAATGTAAAGAATGATATTAGTCTTACCATGAAGAAATGTGAAATGAATAATTATGACCCAAGCACGGCTTAGAAGGGGACCTACCATAAAAGCACTTTTAGTGATGATCCTACAAATATAATAGTTTTATAATTGTTATAGAGGCCACTAACCCAAAGGCAGTGACCTAGAGGCAATGACCCAAAGGTGACTCAAATACATTGATCCAAAGGCAAACACATACAATTTATAAAGATAGACCTAATAAAGGTTGCATATATTCAACTATACCAAAGTCAAAGTTGAAGAATGAAGAAAAAAAAGAGAATGAAGAAAAAAAGCCTTCCTACTCAATATTGTAATAAAAGGGCTCTTGAAAGTATTATATTATTTGGCCCCCTTCTAAATATTAGTTTGGAATAATGATTTATATTTTATATGATATATATTTAAATATGAAAAAAAGTGCAACATGTCAAAAGAATGAAGAGTCACATTGATGTGGCAAGATGAGAGTTTTGTCTTAATGAGAGGAATATGAAATGATGCATCTCCCAAATGTTTGAAGAGAGCAATAGTCAAAAATTAAATTATTGAAGACAAATTTCCATAATGTTTGAAGAGAACAATAGTCAAAACAATAAATTATATATTGAAGACAGTTCCATACATATCTGAATTGTTCTTGTAATCTTTTGATATTGAATATATTTGAGTTAAATTTGTGAGATATTGATGTTATTTCAATATTGTGATTCATTGTTATCTTGTATGGCATTAAATTTTATTCTTGATCCCGGTTAAAGCTTTATGTGAGTTAATCCATCAAGAAAGCTAACAGCTTATGTATACGTTCCTATTATTAATATCAGGCCATGTATATGTTCTTATTATTGATACACAAAATGATAACGTGTATGCATCTTATGCTTCAAACTTCAAACTTGGTCTCTTTTGTGCAACATGTTCCCACTTGAGCAACATATGATCATTATAGGCTTGTTTCCTTACTCATGGCCACAATTGTTGTACCGAACTCACTTCATGATGTTTTCTGCTGCTAACAATTTCTGGATAATCTAATAGATGCAACATTCTCAATTTTAAAAACAAAAATAAAATGATACTCCTCTGGAGATAATTTCATGCTTGAACCAGAAAAATACTAAATACTATGGAAATTTTGGAAAATTATACACCTACAATCTCATAAAAACATCAGAATTTGTAATTTGTATGGGTCTGTAAATTTACAAATTTTTTTTTTTCTGCAAATGAACAATTTCCGTGAAATGAGAATATGTTTTATACAATGTTAAAGAACGAGGATAAATGGTTAGACAGAGGTCCCACTAAAAACCCTCCGATCTAGAACAACAAATAACATTTAAAAACATGGAAAGTGCTTGCACTTATTACACCATGATCTGATACCATAACTCTGCAGTAGTGTCAAACACAGACATCAAAAGAAAGTGGCATGAACATCTATGAGATCTAAAAAATGTAGCACAATTACAATATTCGGTCCGGTAAAACATCATGTTGATCCCTATTGATGGCAAATGCATAAATATCACAGGTTAACTTGTGATTTGAGAATAGGCAACCTGCTACACATTCAATGGCTTCAAAGGATAATTACATTTGGTCTGTATTTAAGAGAACATTGTCTACTGCATGGGACAACATCAATTTCATTCTATGTTGCACCATGAATTTGAAAAACAAGTGAATAAGATATCCCAGATTAACTAGCTAGATCAGAATAGATAACATGATATGCACATTCCTGGCTTCAAAGCATAGTTGCTCGTCTGCTTTAGTAGAACATTGTGAATTGCATGAGAGCATACCATTTTCATTCTATGTTGCAAGTGACTTAGAGAGTTTTGTTGCAAAAGTAAACTCTGGCATAGACTTGTTAAAGACAACAAATTGGCAGGAAACAATAACTTTTAGTAACAAAAACTTTGGAAACATGGAGGATAGGCAGCGAGGATGGTAAGGTCAGGGAAAAGGGGAAACTTTGGGTTAGACTTACTAAAGACAGCCTATTTGCAAGAAATAGTGACTTCCGGGAACATCTGGGAATGTTATTTGAAACTCCCCGTGAGACCAGGAAAAAGGAAACTCCATAGTACACTCATTAATGACTAAACAAATTGGCAAGAAACATTAACTTCCTGGAACACCTGGGAGCATTATTGTAAACTCCCCCAAACCTGAGCTGGAAAATAGTCTCAATCTACCTGAAATGTTTTTCAATCTGTCAAAAATGAACTCTGAAAAGACCGTATACTTTATTCAGAAAACATAGGTCACCAGTTCAATTGATTTCAAATTCTCAAGTTAAACTTAAATATTGCTTCGTAGTTATACCAGTACATTACACATATAACAGTCCTGTTAACATACAATATTTGTCCAACATAGACCTGGCACCCTGCCTTCAAGGACAGCAGATCTACTATATGGTGTACATACACAGAACTTCAAATTCCTACTCAATATAATGCCAAAATAGAGAAAATTCATAGAAGCATTTGCATGGTGCTCTTATATGTACTGGTACTCTTCCACAAAATGAAGAGGTGCAGCCACTCCGGTGATAATTCAGTCCAAATACAAATTTTGGTAGAACATGCTTTTATTCAGTGCATCTCTTCTAAAGAATGTACACAGATGACAATCTGCAACACCTGCACGGAGAAAGACAACCTCGTGTAAAAATCTTGATTCATGACCACAATTGTGTCCAGTTTCATGTACAAACTTTCTGTACTGCTTGCTAACAATGCTGGAACTGTTTTTTAATATGGAACATACCTTACAGAACATCAGTGCAACATATCATCAAGTTTTTGCCTGTAAAGAGCCAATTTCTGCATGATACCAATTAACAATGCATTACGATTATTAATTTTTACTGCAGTAAGAAAACAACTTCAGTAATAGTTCAGTATTAATGCCATACATGCAAAAGCTTTAGAAATCAAAGTTTTTGCTTCCTATAAAGCATTCTTCATTTGGGTTGATTGTTAAGTCCCACGTTCAAGACAAAATTCTAGAATTAGAGGCAATATTTACTGCAAATTATATACAAAGAGAATATCATACCCGAGTGAATGCATAAACTCCAGCCTCCGAAGGTGCAATAGGACTTCCTCGTCTAATAAACTTGCCTTCTTTAAAGATATATAGCATCGGGATGCCAGTTGACAGTTCAAGGCTTATAACCTATTTTAATACAATATGCCAGTCATTTCCAACAGTCAAAATAAAAAAGAGAAAAAAACAAAACCCAAGAAATTTGCTGCCACAAAGCTGCCATCTACATGCATGTTATCATCTTACCTCCTGGGATGTTAGCTTGTCCAGATACATGATTATAGACCGAAGAGAATTTCCATGAGCAGCAATCATTACATTTTTCCCACCCTGAAGTTGAGGCTCAATCTGTCGAAGCATAAATGTGAAAATTTAAATATACTTAATACCTTTAAATATTCAGACAAGAAAATCACAAACCATCGAAAATGTAAATTTTGTGGGTAATAGGAAACTACAATTGAATTTATACATTCATGCTATTACTTGTGATGTAGCACAGAAGCATAACTCCTTAGTGACTGCCCAAATTCGTAAAAGACGACAGATAACTACCAATTATGAAAAGGAATGCAAAAGATCACACAGAATAAATTCATGCTGTAATATCTACCTACCATTACAAATCAGTCAATGCTAAACATCTTTGCAAGAAAACAAAAAACAGTTTATACAATTAATGGCATTTCTCCACACCTGACCCTTAAAGTATGCAACGGCACGTTCTGCACACATTTCAAGGCTTTCACCATTTGGGGGAGGAATATCATAACTACGACGCCACTGGTGGACCTTTTCTTTTCCATATCTTTCAGCTGTCTCTTGTTTGTTAAGTCCTTGCAATTCTCCATACCTATATTTTAGTATAATTTTATGCCATAACATAAAAATAATATACACAATTAGCAATTTACAACAAAGGTAAAGTAATCATTAATATTTAAGAGGCTTGAGTGTTTTACATGCGCTCATTGAGTTGCCAAGCTGTTATTACTGGAATCGACTGTTTTAGAGTTTCTTCACTGAATATCTTACTCCATGCTTTGGCCTGCTCATTTTCATTATGTATTATTATTGGTACCTGCATCAATTAGAAGTGATCTTCAAGCTTCTGTCTTGTTTCAAAAGTCATAATTTAGGTTTGACATCCAAACATGGTTACCAATAAGATAGATAATATTCCATGAATATGACAGGTTAAGTTGAAAACTCCAGAAACCAGACTATCATCCCAAATTCCTAAACATTCGAGGTACAGGCCCAACATCCACAAATGCTTCAAAAGACAACTCTATCATAATAGCATTGCTTTCTATAAAAGAACATTGAACTAACACTCAAAATTGTCGAATGATGCTAGTAAAAGTATCTGGTTGCTCCTAGAAGTTTAGCTTCGAGAAAACCAAAATTGATCAAATTATAGAACAAAGAGTAAACTAGCTTTTTGATGACTAAAACGAAGGAAAAAGCTAAAAGATATAAAGGTGGCAATGGTTCAAATCAAGGTCCTTCTATGAAACCCTTAAAAAGTCATTGTTTTCAAGAAAACAGAAGGCAATGCTCTATTAGAAGAACAATATTCTTGTTGAAATACTGACAATTATACTAACTATGCATATAAAATTATGATTATTAAGTGCAGGGAGGAAAAAGAAAAATACCTATAAACATAAAAAAAACTGAAACAAGGGACAACGGAGCAACACTGCAGAAATCTTAAAGCCACCAGCTACTGTTTAAAATTTTCACTTGATTGAATAAACGTAAAACACTTCTAGAAACTTTAAAGATGCAGAAATGATACTATTCCAAGGGGTCCATGTATACAATCCCACAATTTGCAACCTTGAAAAAGGATGAAAATATAAAATATCTAGTTGCTAACGGCCTAAAAGATTGAAGCTCTAAACATTCAGAATGCTACTTTTCATGTCTGCAGTAAAGAAATGACAGAAGTTTACTCTTCACTTGACCAGAAAGAGTAGCAAGAATCGATGAGCCATGGTAAGGGCCCATGAAGAAAAACAGAAATGGAAATTTGAAAGGTCTACTAAATCTAAGGGCCCATGAAAAAAAAAGAAATGGAAATTTGAAAGGTCTACTAAATCTATTTCTATCAAAGCTCTATATCCTTGTGATTAAAGTAAAAAAACACCCTGTCAATTATTTTTCAGCTCTTTTGGACCCATGAGGGATACCGTAGTGGTAAGTCCCTGGGCTTTCATTCAGGAGACCCAAGTTCAAACACCGGTAAGAGGGGACCGGACCCCTCATAAAAATAAGTGTAAACCTAAATTTTTAATCAAGTGGCATTAGCTTAACCGGTTAGATTCCTCAACATTTCAAAGAGGAAACCCAGGTTCGAACCTTGCCAAATGATACATGGATAATATTCAAGCTTTGTTGTAATAACACTATGTGGTGATGATGTAATACAGGTGGGGCCCATTTCAATCCCATATAATCTATTAAAAGATAAAGAAAACAAATTATTTTTCAGCTCTTTTGCTGGAAGTTGTGTTGTTATGAACTTAGGTAATAATTACTCAGTACCTGTCTTTGCACATACAGGGTGGCCAAAAAAATATTTTATATAATAATGAGCCCAAAGATAAACAATTTAAACTGACATAATCCAAATATTTGACTCAATAACCTTTTTCCTGCGATGCTGAGTCATTGCAAGCATGGCAGTCATTTGTGCCCGAACCAAGGAAGATGTAAATATGAGATCAACGGGAATGTTGCTAATCCTTTTACCGGCATCAACAGCCTCTTCCACTCCCTTCTGTGTCAATGGTACATCAACACACCCAGTAAATAAATTTTTTTCATTCCACAATGACTCCCCATGACGGATCAAAATCAAGGCTGTTTCAGCTGCAACATAAAAGAAGCCTCACAAGGGTCATCTCCTAATCCTTAATCTTTATATGAAAGAAAGTTTAACTAAAACACTTTTTAAAGTCAAAAAAACATGTAGAAAAAGAAATTAACAGTGGACATATCTGAACAACATATCCAACATTAACTTACTATACTTTTTAACGTCAAAAAAAAAAAAAAAAACATGTAGAAAGAGAAATTAACAGTGGAAATATCTAAACAACATATCCTACATTAACTTACTTTTGAGCTTGTTTTTTTGAAACTATACAGATTCAGAGTACTATATTGTTTAACACAAAATATGAAAGCATAGAGTTTTCCTAACACCTGTACTAACTGAAAAACACGCAATCAAATCTCAAAGAGGAGAAAGAGAATAGGTAGTTTTGATTCACTCAAGGTGAGATGCCTTTTTTTGTTTTTTATTTTTTTTAATTATTTTTTGTGGGATGCTGGGATGTTGAGGTGGTGAGAGCTACTGATCTAATGCTACTCCACAATTAATAGGTTACCCAAGTTCAAAGCTAGCCTGTGGAGAAATTGTCCAGCGACGGCCACAAAGTGGGCACCAGAGACAGGCAATCTCAGTGACCAATTGATTATAGTAATAGGAGTCACCTTTCTGTGAAAATAAACGCACAGTAGTTTGATTTGTGCACACCCAATAAAAAGGTATGCCTTGGCTGATTGGAAATTGGCTTGAATCCAAACAATAAGACAACCATAAGACCAAATCCAAACCTTATAATAACCTTAGCAAAAGAAGAAAGTAATAAAGTAAATATATTAACGAGATGCACAACTGATTTGAGGAAGCCCATCAATTAAATTGGCTTCGATTTTAAACAATTCCAAATATTACAGGCCTTAGTTTCATCCACCCATTACTTGATTAACCAAAAGTTTCATCCAATCCAGTCATTATAATAGCGTAAATGATAGGGACATTGCAAACTTTAATACAATGAACAAAAATCTTACTTGATTTCTTTGAAGAACCATTTGAGTTCTTTGAAGATGAAAAGATTGGATCCAAAACAGGAGAAGCCTGTGCTGATACCATATGTTTCCTTGAAGAAACATAAATAACAGGCTTGCCTGTCACTGTTAAATCATAAGTAAAAGTTTTCGTTCTTGGACAAGAAAAAGGTTTAATGTTTGATAAGCCATCAAAGCATACTGAATTGTTTTGCCCGTTGTATGCTGGTACAGTAACAAGAGCAGATCTTAATGTTGCAGCAGCCATCCTGCAGACATGAACACCAAAAATTAAATATCTGTAGCTCTAAATCATATAACTAGCTTAGGATGTTGTTTAGTAAATTATGAGATGTTTATTTGCAAAATGAAAGAAGCCATATAAATTGCACAGCCTCAAAAATTGATAAGAAAAGAAGGAAATCAAGAACTACTTGTCTTAATCAAGCTTTTGATACAACAGCTTTTCCTTAAATCAGATAAGGTTCTAATTTTCTTTTACGAGGATAGCTTACGCAAACCCGAATTTCACAAATGTTGAGAGAAATAAGCAAGCAATAAGATAAGATTTAGAAATTATAACAAGAGCAAACATCCAAGACCATACAATTTCATCTCACCAAGGCATGGAAATATATTTTGTTCAAAATATGAGATTAGATACATTCCTTTTAGGAACTCCAAAATGTCAACTTGTTTAGGAGACTGTTTCTATAGCTGTCATGTTCTAGAATAAGTTGTGTAAACTTTGTTTTATTGTATTTTTTAAATTTATTTTTGAAAAAAAAAAAAACTTCTTAAAATACATATCCTAAATTTAGCAAAACATAAACAATTTTAAGGTAATACTTGCAGATTTCAAAAAACCATGGACAACTATGATTCATGTGAGCAAATTTGAAATACAATTTCCAAGATCACTGGAGATCAGAAACTTGAACAAGCTTTAACATTTCAAAACATGGCGCCATGAGATCCTTCAATAATTTATAAACCCTTCAATTGATCAGTTTAGTATACTAAACACAGGCATTTACCAAGAATATAACTTTACTCTCACACAGCTAACCTTCAAGATCCCTTGAAATAACCTCCAAAATTGAACCTTCTGATAATAACCTCAAATTTCCCCCACACAAAGCACAAGACTTCTCTTCCTAACCTCAAAATTCTAAAATCTACTCAAAATAGCACAAGACTCCTCTTCCTAACCTCAAAATCCTAAAATCTACTCAAAATACAACGCCCTCCGAATAAATGAACCATATAAAGCACAAAAATACCTCTTACTAGCTAAAACTTACTAAATATCTTCAAAATGCGGCGATGTTCGAGCAAATGGAGCCTAGAAAGCATAAAATATACTCCTACTTACCCGAAGTTCCTGACTTCTCTTCAAAATAAAGGACAAAACCCCCCTTTCTGACTAGAAATTCATGAAATGTCTTCAAACCGCGGCGTCATTCGAAGAAATGAACCATCCAAAACATCAAAAGAACTCCTATTAACAAAAAATTCCTAATATCCCTTCGGCTACAGAGTCATTAGACCAAATAAACGAACCGTACAGAACATAAATAAACTCTCCCTAACCATAAATTCCTAAAATCCCTTCCAAATGTGGCATCAGTCCAAAAAATACAGCGGATTCATTTAATAAAAAGAAATGCACTTCCTAAAAATCACAGATTTCTTGAAGCGAACAAACAATTCCACTCTTTCAACTTAAAAATCACCAGTTTCTTTAAAAACAAAAGCAAAAACCAGATCCTTCATTCAACAAAGAGAAATACATTCCTTGCTCAGAAAGACCTCCCCACTTTGTCACCCAAATCAAGTCACCCTTTCTCATCTAATTTTGTATTTCCTTCTATTACAAATGATCTTTAATGTTACGAAATAATGCCTCCCCTCTGTCACCAAAAATCAAATCACCAATTTCTCATCTAATTTTTCATTTCCTTATATTTTAAATGATCTTTAATGTTCCGAAGTCATTACCTTTCAGAAGCTCAGAAACTACCTCCAGTCAAATCTGGTATTCCGCAACCAAATCCTTCAATGCTTTATACAGCAACCAAATCCTTTACGACTTTATACAACAAAATGATCTCGGGATTCACCTTGGAGCGCGCTTCAAACGACAGAAACGTTCGCGTGCTTCGACGAGGGCGACGGAGATTTAGAGTTCCCAGCCAACATTGACGAGGAGAAAGCACGTTGTAATCTCCGCACACTGACTTACACTCGCCTGAAATTCCAAGGGCTTGTGCTCGGCACTCTCTCACCAACCCAACAAAACTTTAGTCCCCCTTGTTCGCCCGTAAAATACCAAAACGTACATACGCACGCCTCTTATGTATGTACGTACGGCATGTTTACTCCATGGTGCAGTTGGTTTTTGTGAAACGTGAGTCCCAATGGAACGGTGGGTGGTTAGGTAGGCGTGATTGATATTAGACACGCCAATGCAGGTCGTCACAGCCTCCTTTTGTTGAAGAAGAATTGAAGTAGGTAACGGGCTTTAGTCTACTAGTTAAATATTTAATATAGCATCCCAAACGTTGGTAATTTTACTCATTTGGTAAAGATGTAATAAAAAACTCTAAACCCATGGAAAAACACTCAAAAATTATAAACTTATTCCTTTTGAATATTCCTTTTATCTTTAATTATTCTATAGGATATTGCTTTCTCTTTAATTATTCTACAATGGTCATTGGGGTGTATGGGGAAATTTTGTTGAAAAGAAAAATAAATAGAGGTGTGTTTATTCAAATAATTTAACGAATTTTCTTAAGCATGACTTTATGGTTTTAGTTTTCAATTTTCTTATTGTTTTTGGTTGGTTTGGTGAGTGAAGGAAAGCATTCATGGCAGAATTTGAAGACCCATCATTTATTAGTGACTTTTTTTTGGCAATTTTTTGCCATATTCTACAATACATTTTTAAATTCAATTACCGATGCTTAAAATTGTCCATCAAACTGGTTGAATGTTAACTTTTGGTTTTTATTTAAAGAAGAATATTTAATTTTAAGATTTATTTTAAAATACATATTTTATATTAATTAATATTTATTAAAAGATATTAGTATAAAAGATTATTAGTTATAAAAAAATTTAGGGGAGGTTTTTAAAGGGTTGCCTTTTTCATTTTACATTTATTTAATCATATTGAACTATTTTGTATTTCTAAGATTTGAATTTTAGTGTAGGTTACATGGACTATTTGTTCAATCCTTGAACTAAAACATTGACGTATCTTGTTTGGTATTATAATAGTATTATTAATTTTATTTTATTTTTATATTTTTTAATACATGAAAATCGACAACTTCACTATCATATTATCCCATAGGCACCATTAGATTCTGAAAGCTACCATTATACCCCACTTCACCCCACTTCACCTCGGGTAAACTTTTACTCCAAGTGAGGGGGACCGAAAGGACTCAAAATTGGAACAGTTGACTTCAATCTAGCAAACTCAATGAAAACTAGTCTGTCTTGGTATTATAATAGTATTATGAGTTTTATTTTATTTTTATATTTTTTAATACATAGAAATCCGCAACGTCTCTATCATATTATCTCCATGGGTGCCATCCAATTCCAAAAAGCTACCTATACCCCCACTCTACCTCGGGTAAAACTTTTACTCCAAGTGAGGGGAACCTCGAAAGGGCTCGAGATCGAAACCATCAACTTCAATGTAGCAAACACTGAGCGTAAAGTTTTATTTTTTTTTATATTGTTTTAATATATGGAAATCGGCAACGTGCCATCCTATTCCAAAAAAACTACCTATACCCCCACCCCAACCCACCCCGAGTAAACTTATATATATTCCAAGTGAGGGGACCCCGGAGGAGCTCAAGATTGAAACCGTCGACTTCAATGTAGCAACCACGATCGATCTTGGTATCATAGTAGTATTATGAGTTTTATTTTATTTTATTATTGTATTTTTTAATACATAGAAATCAGCACTATCTATATCATATTATCCCATGAGCGTGATCTAAATCCGGAAAGCTACCACTAGACATCGTCCTACCTCAGGTAAACTTTTACTCCAAGTGAGAGGGGTTCGAAGAGGCTCGGGATTGGAACCGCTGACTTTGATCTAGCAAACACTCAGCGAGTACTGTGGGTCTACTACCTTTATCCAAGTTTTATTTAATCCTAATGATAACACTATGTTGGATTATTTTAATCATATAATCAGTTTAAAAATATTTAATTTTTTATATTAAGAATTTAAAAATATAAAAATAAATAAATAAAACTTGAGCAGAGGTTTGGAGTTTGGTTCTTTTCTAGAGATCCAAAGTTCAAACTGCGGTATGTGTGATTGTGTATTAAATTTCCAACCGTGAAAGTTCGTTGTATTAAATTCTTTACGAATAATTCAATGTATTTTATATGAGATGCCCAACCCTTACGTGAGATGTTTTATATTTGGGAGCTTTGTTAGAGTTTGGTCATTGTTGATGGTTGTATTAAATTCTCTACAAATAAATTCAATGTATTTTTTTATTGAGGTTGGTATGAAAAACCTTTACAACCGACACTTAGGGTTGGTATCATGACCTCTAATAAGAGTGAGAGCTAAGCTTATCAATAAGGGTTAAACACACAGTCGTATACACACTCACCCCCTCGAGTTGGGCATATCCATCCAACCATGACCTTTAAAAAGGGTGAGAGATAAGCTTATCAATAAGAGCCAAATACACAGTCGTACACACACTTACTCCCTCACACAATTGCCCACACCGATTTGAACCTTGAACCTCTCAAAAAAAAACCTAAAGTCTAAACTATTAGATAATCTCCCAAAAACATGTATTTTTTTAATTAAATAAATTGTTTTTCTTGCTATTTTGTAATATCTTCTTAAAAATAGATAAACCCTCGTGAAAAGTAGGTGGGCTTAGATGGCTAAGAACACACTTCAAAAAAATATTACATGCATGGTTTCCATTCAAAGATGGTCTACTTCTAAATATTAAATGCATGGTTTTTGTAATGAAGAAGCTTTATATTAAAGAGGCTTAATCATACAAAAAGGGTGGGTGGAATTGAGCACATCTTGAGTCCCCGAGTCCAAAACCACACTAATTGTTGACCATGCAGTTAGGAAGACAACAACAAAACAACTTTAAGCTATTACATCGTAGACATCAAAATAAAGTAGGCCTGCAAGCATTTAAGCATTGTTCGGCGCCGCCCCAACCACCACCATTATCCGGCTTAGAATAGTCCCAACCATCATCAACAACACCAGTGCCCTCTTGAATCTTCGTTTGCCCACGAGGCGCGGCAGCCTGTGGGGAAGAGGAGAAGAACCATCTCCCCAACTCACCGCATCTACTTTTAAAAAAAGATAGAAGAGAAGATATTAAAATAAAATTAATTTTTTAATATTTTTTTAGATAGAAAAAGAGATGAAATTAATTCTGTAATATTTTTTTTTAAATAGATAAAATTTTATTTTAGCAATAATTTATGAAAAGTAGGTGGGCTTAGATGGCTAAGAACACACTTTAAAAAAATAGCATGGTTGCCATTGAGGATAGTCTAATTTTAAAAAAGATAGTAGAAGAGGTATTAAAGAGGAACGACTCTAAGAGAGGAATATAACAAATATGTAGAGAAACAAACATCTAACATTAAAATATTAGAAAAATTAATCTTTATTTATCAATTTCTTGCATCTAACATTTGACAAGGGTTTTGTATGATTATACATTCAGAAGATAGATAATGGATGACCAAAGAAATCTATAAATCTAGAGGCGACCATTCAATCCCCTTAAGTCTACCATTTTATGATATCCTTTTAAAAAATAGACAAGATAAACCCTTGTTTCAACAAATAGAATTTATGAAAAGTAGACAAGCTTAGATAGTTATAAACTTGTTTTATAGAAATTCTATATGGCTATAGCTAAGAATAGTTCGATCCTCAAGCTGGATAAAGATAAATTGGTTGATAACATTAAAAATTTTGAGAAAACAATCCTTGTCTATAAGTTCCTTGTCATCCGACACTCAACAAGGGATTTGTATGATTGGGCAACCAAAAGATGGATAATTAAAGGAGCCTATAAAACAATCATGTGTCCCAAAAGTTATTTCATTACACCTTTGCCAACGAGATTAACCAAGACATGATATTTTAGGGTGGGTTATGGTTTTATTGTAATGAGGTACTTTTCAAGAAATTTTGGCATATGATTTTCTATCCTATAAAGGAAATACCTTCTAAAACATCTGTGTGTATTCATTTATACAAATTGTCACAAGAATATTAGACTTCATACATGTTTGAATCCATTGGTAACACCATTGGCTCCTAGCCCCCAAGGGCTAGGTGGATTGTTAAGTGCTTGTTTGGCCAGACACTTACCAAGAAGAGACATGGGTTCAAACCTTGGGTGTGCCAATTACAAAGGTAGTAGTCTGATATGAATCATCTAAGTGTGCGCCACACCGACAACGACGGTATGAATCCCAAGCAATCAGTGGTCTCCCTGTCACGCTGGGTCAACAATAACGAGATGGAATAGGCTTGTTGGGAGTAGCCCATGTGGTTTGAACCCTGCGTTGATAGTTACTAAAAATAGTGGGTGTAACCAACTCCCCTATGTACCTAAAAAAAATATCATTGGCTCCTATATTGCCATGGACAAAATCATGCATGTAAGATATATGGGGAAAATTTACTTCAATATATATCAATTTAGATCTGGATAGTTTTTACCTAAATTAATCACTCTAAATATGCATGTTTTCATTTTGGGCCAACACATAGACTATGAAAACATTTCGTTTAAACATCATTTTTATATTGAATATGGGCATATATTTAGGGATTATCCTAAGGCTCCAAAGAAAACTTAAATTGAGGACTCAGATAGTAGTGGAAATGGCATATATTTCCAGCTTCCAAATAAGAATAACAAATCCAAGGCAATAACAGGAGAAAATATCCCACTCAATAACTCTAAAAAGTAAACAACATTCAAGGACTCACCTCTTCTAAGGAGGAAGAAGTCACAAAAACTGAAAATGATGTAGCATGCAAGGAAAAGGAAGAAGGTCTAATGATGGAAGAGGACATAAGTAAAGAAAATATAGAGGATATCCTCATGGAAAACCAAGCAAATGAAGATCTAAAAATGCCAAAATATGGGGAAGAAATCTTGTAGGAAAAAAATCACAGCCAAAACCATGATAAAAAATGATAAACCCTTAGAGTAGGAAGGATCATTTGCAATTTCAATTAAAAGATAATTATACCCAAGCTTCAAGAAGACAAGTTATGTAGGTATAATTAAGAGAGGAAGGAGTTTGAAACACAATCAACTAAAAAAAACAAGGCACTATTAGAGGTCGTGGCATGATCATAATCCCAACTTGATGGAATAATGACTAAGCAATAGAAACCCTAACCTCTATGATGAATATTTTATCTTGGAACATAAAGGGGTTGGGTAGCACCTACAAAAGAGGTTGTTTAAATAAGTTAAAAAATGTTATGGTCTAGATATATTATTTATTCAAGCAACAAAAGTAACCATAAAAATTTTGAGGGCCTTGTATTTGGAATAGATCAAAGATGCTAGCGACCTTAGCAATGGGCTAGGCAAGAGGTTTAACAATCTACTGAAATCCTATGAATGTAAACTATGATCAAATTATGACTATTAATGATATTTTAAATTAATAACACTACTTCTCATTTGCTTTTCAATCTCATAAATACGTATGATCCTCATGAGAAGGAATATACGTTGTCCTTCTAGATGATGTTGACTAATAATATCCATATTGGATCCAATTTTATGGATTATTGGTGGAGACTTTGACATTATCCCAAAAAATTTAGACAAGATAGGGGTATTCTTTCCCGACTTCTAGGAAACTAAAGCTTTGAGAATATTTAAGAATAATATTTAGACATTAAACATAAAATCATAAAGCAATTTCTTCACATGGTTGAATAGAAGAAGAGGGATAGCATTTATAGTTGAGAGAATATATAGATTTCTAATTAGCTCTACTTGGCTAGTGTAAACTATGATTATCGTAATAGAAGTCATTATGCAATTGGGTTCATAGTGTTGGTCAATAATGATGATGATGGAGGAAGACTCCCTCCCAGAAGATCCTATTTTCCATCAATAACATACGATATGAGATCCTAGATTTCAATGATAGAATTAAAGAATGTGGCACCAAGCTCCCTATCAACAATGAACCTTTTTCTACATATTTAAGGAGAAACTAAAGTTTTAAAAAGAAAGACTTAGAATTTGGAACAAGAAAGTATTCAAGAATATATTTTAGGAAAATTAATGCTATAACTATAAATGAACAAAATTCAAACCTTCATATATGATCATTGGGATTTGGATGATGTTATTAAGATGGAAAAATATTTGATTTGTCTTCTCAATGATATCTATAAGAAAGAGAAAATATTTTAGAGATAGAAGTTATGAATCAAATAGCTAAAGAAAGGTGACAAGAACACTAATTTTTTCTATAAAATAATATGTAATAGGAGATAATGGAATAAAATATATGTTTAATAGACACAAAGGTAAATAAGATAGAAGACCAAGAAAGATAAACAAAATGTTGACTGACTACTTTAAACAAATTCTAGCAAATCTAAACGAGACATTAGAGGAATTTTAAGATGAGATTCTAATGAGTATTCCTACCTTAATTTTGAGCTCACAAAATAAATAATTGATGAATAAAATAGATAAGTCAAAAGTGGAGGAGGCCCTTTTTGCAATGGACAAAACTTCTAGCCCAAATAGTTTCCCACCAAGTTTCTTCCATAGGTTCTAGAACCTCTTCAAGGACGATTTAACAAATGTAGTGGAGGAATAAAGATCAATTAAAAATATTATCAAATTAGTCAATAAGACCTTCCTAGCTTTAAAATAAAAGTGAAGTGGTCATCCTGGAGAGCTTTCAACTTATAACACTATGTAATGTTCTATATAACATCATCCTTGAGGTAGTGATAAATTGTCTTAAAAAACTACTCCCTAAATTGATAGTAGAGAATCAATGAGGCTTTGTCAAATGCAAATAGATAATAAATGCCATTATAATTACACACAGGAGTTTACATTCTTTCTTATGTAATAAACATAAAGGTGTGCTAATCATATTGGACATCTTAAAGACCTACGATAGGGTAAGATATTTTTTGGATATTGTGTTACATAGATTGGCTTCCTAGAAGACTAAAGGAAATGGATTAGTGTAATGTACTCAT
This sequence comes from Wollemia nobilis, assembly GCA_028583015.1. Taxonomy (NCBI): domain Eukaryota; kingdom Viridiplantae; phylum Streptophyta; class Pinopsida; order Araucariales; family Araucariaceae; genus Wollemia; species Wollemia nobilis. The sequence continues at coordinate 1,587,693 of JAQPPZ010016442.1, read as the reverse complement.
CCTCATCCTCCTCAATCCTTGTTAATGGATCTCTAATATACTTTTCCAAATCAAGTAGAGGACTCAGAGAAGGAGGTCCTAGTTCTCCCTACCTGTATATTTTCATGGATGATATGTTGGAGAGGAATCTATCCAAAGCATATTCTAACAGAATCCTTAAAAGCATTAGGATCATGTCCCAAGGACCAATATTTATCCATCAATAAGCATACCTTCATTATAGGAAATAAGGACCTTTAAGGATGTTTTGTTAAAAGATGAGCTAACCTTAAGCCAACTTATCAACAAAAAAAAACAAAGGTGTTCTTTATCAACATCTCTTAGAGGAAGTAGCGGGGTTTGGTTAGGTTAATAAGATTTGAAAAAACTTCTCTCCCAAATTTGTACCTTGGATTTTCATTTGGCATTCAAAATAAAGATTTATTAAAATGGGATCCTCCTCCAAAAGGTTGGACTGAATTAAATTTTGGTGGAGCTTCAAAATATAACCTTAGATTGGTAGGATCTAAGTGCATTATTAAAAATAAAAAGCTAAGGTTGTGGCTATTAAGGAAAAATATTTAGCTCTAAATTCAAAAAATGATAGAAATAGATACATTTATCATGGGCTTATCAAAAATTATTGGCTTAATGAAGTGTCATCATATTGGCAAGTTGAGACTCTCTTATCACATTATTAGAATTTTTATTGTCCTTGATGTATTGTTTAATTTCAAATGCACCTTTTTATTTTTTAATCTTTAAATGAGTTTAATAGAGGCCTCTATAATGGGTGGGTGATTGTCCAAGGTTTGATAGTATCCTTATGCCATGTGCCCTTTCGAAATTATCTTTCCAATACATGGTCAAACTCACCTTCTTCCATCTCTAGCCTTTCATTTCTCCTCTCAACACATATTTTAGCATGCCCTTAAATGACCTCTCCCAAACAATTTTTTTAATAAATTCTATTTCCAAGGTGAATATCAACTATATGGTGGCTTTCACAAGAAACTCCAAGCTCCTACTATACCCAAGCTTCAAGAAGACAAGTTATGTAGGTATAATTAAGAGAGGAAGGAGTTTGAAACATAATCAACTAAAAAAAAAGAGGTACCATTAGAGGTCGTGGCAGGTTCATAATCCCAAATTGATGGAATAATGACCAAGCAATAGAGACCCAACCTCTATGATGAATATTTTATCTTGGAACATAAGGGGGTTGGGTAGCACCTACAAAAGAGGTTGTTTAAATAAGTTATAAAATGTTTGGTCTATATATATTATCTATTCAAGCAACAAAAGTAGCCATAAAAATCATGAGGTATCTACCTTGTATTTGGAATAGAGCAAATATGTTAGGGACCTTAGCAATGGGCTAAGCAAGAGGTTTAACAATCTATTGGAATCATATGAATGTAAACTATGAGCAAATTATGACTATTAATGATCTATTAAATTAATAATATTAGTTCTCGTTTGCTTTTCAATATCATAAATACTTATGATCCTCATGAGAAGGAATATACGTTATCCTTCTAGATGATGTTGACTAATAAAATCCACATTGGATCCAATTTTATGGATTATTGGTGGAGAATTTAACATTATCCTAAAAAAATTAGACAAGATAGGATTTTTCTTTCCCAACTTCTAGGAAACTAGAGCCTTGAGAATCATTATGAATAATATTTAGAAATTAAACATAAAATCATCAAGCAATTTCTTCACATGGTTTAATAGAAGAAAAGAGATAGGATTTATAGTTGAGAGAATATATAGATTTTTGATTAGCTCTACTTGGCTAGTGTAAACTATGATTATCATAATGGAAGTCATCATGCAATTGGGTTCATACTGTTGGCCAATAATGATGATGATGGAGGAAGACTCTCCTCCTAGAAGATCCTATTTTCCATAAATAATATACGGTAGAAGATATTATATTTCAATGATAGAATTAACGTATAGTGGCACCAAGCTCCCTATCAACAATGAAACCTTTTCTACATATTTAAAGAGAAACTAAAGTTTTTAAAGGAAAGACTTAGAATTTGGAACAAGAAAGTATTCAAGAATATATTTTAGGAAAAATAACACTAGAAATGTAAATGAACAAAATTCAAACCTTTATATATGATCATCGGGATTTGGATGATGTTATGAAGATGGAAAAAGATTTGATTTGTCTTCACAATAATATCTATAAGAAAGAGAAAATATTTTAGAGATAGAAGTAATGAATCAAATAGCTAAAGAAGGGTGACAAGAACACCAAATTTTTCTATAAAATAATATGTAATATGAGATAATGGAATAAAACAAATGTTTAATAAACACAAAGGTAAATAGGATAGAATACCAAGATAGATAAACAAAATTTTGACCGACTACTTTAAACAACTCCTAGAAAATCTAGATGAGACATCAGAGGAAGTTCAAGATGAGATTATAATGAGTATTCCTACCTTAATTTTGAGCTCACAAAATAAATAATTGATGAATAAAATAGATAAATCAAAAGTGGAGGAGGTCCTTTTTGCAATGGACAATGCTTCTAGCCCAAATGGTTTCCCACCAAGTTTCTTCCATAGGTTCTAGAACCTCTTCAAGGATGATTTAACAAAGGTAGTAGAGGAATAAAAATCAATTAAAAATATTTTCAAATTAGTTAATAAGACCTTCCTAGCTTTAAAAGGAAAATGAAGTGGTCATCCTAGAGAGCTTTCAACTTATAACACTATGTAATGTTCTATACAACATCATCTTTGAGGTAGTGATAAATTGTCTTAAGAAAGTACTTCCTAAATTGATAGTAGAGAATCAATGAGGCTTTGTAAAATGTAAATAGATAATAAATGTCATTATAATTACACATAAGAGTTTACATTATTTCTCATGTAATAAACATAAAGGCATGCTAATCAAATTGGAAATCTTAAAGACCTACGGTAGGGTAAATTGGTCTTTTTTGGATAGGGTGTTATGTATATTGACTTCTTAGAGGACTAAAGAAAATGGATTAGTGTTATATACTCATCGGCATCCTCCTAAATCTTTGTTAATGGATCTCTAATATGCTTTTCCAAATCAAGTAGAGGACTCAAATAAGGAGATCCTAGTTCTCCTTACCTTTATATTATCATGGATGATATGTTGGGGAGGAATCTATCCAAAGCACATTCTAAAAAAATCCTTAAAGGCATTAGGATCATGTCCCAAGGCCCAAGATTTATCCATCAATAACTCATGGATGATACCATGCTAGCAAACATGCCTTCATTATAGTAAATAAGGACCATTAAGGATATTATGTTAAAATATGATCTAACCTTAAGCCAATTTATCAATAAAAAAAAAACAAAGGTGTTCTTTCTCAACATCTTGTAGAGGAAGTAGGGGGATTTGGTTAGGTTAATAAGATTTGAAACGCTTCTCTCCCAAATTTGTACTTAGGATTTTCCCTATTTAAGTATTCCCAAAATTTGGGCAATTGGAAATCTTTGTTAGACAAATCAGAGAGAAAAATATCGTCATAGAAAAGCAAATGAATTTTGTTGGAAGGTAGAACCACCCTTGTAAAAGTAGTCTTGCAAGCTATTCCAACCTATTTACTCTCCATTATGAGGATTTTGGAAAAAAAAATAACTTAGAAATAATTCGTAAATACTTCCTTTGGTAAGGTATAATTAAGAAGAGGAAATTTCCACTTCTAGCTTGGAAGAAAATATGTCGTTAATTAAGGTATGTTACGGCAAGTATAAGAAATTATGACATGATGAATTTAACACTTCTAGTGAAATTACTATAGAGGACCATCACTATAAAAAACAAAACCTAGAACTCCATACTCCTCTATAAATTCTTTTCCTTTCTTCCTTCTAGCAATCTTCTACAAGTAGAATATCTGCCAAGTGGTTCCAAAAAATGGTTGTAAAATATCCAATCTAGAGAACTAGTTAAAAGAGGTCTTCTAGAAAATAGGATATGGTAAATCAATGGATTTCTAGAATCAATCTTGGTTATAGGAGAAACCCTTGAAGGACAATCAAAACCCCAAGGCACTAGCAAATGGATTTTCAACTACCATAGGTAATAAAGTTTACAGCTACTAGTTCTAGAACAATTAAAAATACAACCTAGGAGTAAGCATTGAAAACTTTCATGGGTTTCTACCTCACTAGATAGTTAGGTTAAAATAAATTTGATTAATAGTCTAAAAGGATATAGGCTCCATATCAATAATTAAGAGGATAAAATATACTGGGGGTTTAAGTACATAAGTGAGTACATAGTAAAATTTATCTATGAGAAGGTATGGAACGACTATATGAATATTAGAAATACTAGGTATGGGCATAAAATATGGTCTTCTAATGCTTGCCCTAAAGTGAAGGCTTTCTCCTAGTTGAAATTTTTAGAGGAAAGTTCTTACTTGGGATCATATGTGTAAGGGAAATTTTTAAGGTCCTTCAAGATGTGTCCTATACAAAGCATAAGAGGAAGAAACAAATCATATTATTTTATAGTGTCCCTTTTTAACTATATTTTGACTCACTTTTAGAAAAAAATTCAATTTCAATGCGAGATGCCTCAAGATACCTTGAATGCCATCAAGGTTGGACTCTTCTGAACAACTTTAAACACCTTAAAATTATATGGGATCTTACACCTAGTATGATTATGTGGTTCATTTCCATCAAAAGAAAGCAAATAATCTTTCAAGACCAAGCTTCCCCAATGGGCAAGTTTATTGACACAATAACCATAAGGATTGAAGAGACCATAAAATTACAAATCTCAAGACTGGTAGTGATAGAATCCCAATAAATGAAATGATGTGGCAAGAATGGATTGAGATCAAAAAAAAATTTAATTACAACGTCAATTTAAAGTATTCAAAAGAAATATTTAGTAAAATGGGATCCTCCTCCAAAATGTTGGACTAAATTAAATTTTTGTGGAGCTTAAAAATGTAATGTTGGGTTGGTAGGAGTTGAGTGCATTATTAAAAATAAAAAGGTAAGGTTGTGGCTATTAAGGCAAAAGTGTTAGCTCTAACTTTAAAAAATGATAGAAATAGATACGTTTATCATGGGCTTATCAAAGAATTTTGGCTTAATGAAGTGTCCTCGTATTGGCAAGTTGAGACTCTCTTATCACATTATTAGAATTTTTATAGTCCTTAATGTATTGTTTAATTTCAAATGTGCCCTTTTATTTTTTAATCTTGAAATGAGTTTAATAGAGGCCTCTATAAGGGGTGGGTGATTGTCCAAGGTTTGATAGTATCCTCATGCCATGTGCCCTTTCGAAATTCTCTTTGCAAGACATGGTAAAACTCGCTTTCTTCCCTCTCTAGCCTTTCATTTCTCCTCTCAACACATATTTCAGCATGCATACCCTTTAATGACCTCTCCCAAACAAAGTTTTTAATAAATTCTTTTTCCAAGGTGAATATCAACTATGTGGTGGCCTTCACAAGAAACTCCAAGCTCCTACTATACATTTTCATGTTGCTAATAAATGGAATAAAAAATAGAAGAGGCAATTAAATACACTTACAAACTTGGAAACTTCTTCCTAATCATCCTCTATATATGTGAACCAACATATTATTTCATCAACTACAAAGAAATATAATAACTCTACATCTCACATGCATAGTCTCTCTTTGCATAATTTAAAACAAAATTACTTGAATTTATTTTCTTCTTTCCCATAGGCATCTAGGAAGTTTTCATTTATTTCATTCTTCAAATCAAGGGTGAGATATGATATAATATCCCTAGAAATAAGAAGTCCTAAAGTTATGCTCTATTGAGGTCTTCTAGAAACACGTTTAATTAAGATGATAATTTTTTTTATGAGTTGTTAATTTCCTACCTTCATAGAAGGGTGTTTGCTTTCAAATATTTTCAGAACCTACAAGCATTATTCTTTTAAAACTTTATTTTAGACATTCCCTTCTCATGTGCCTATTTTTTTTATCACTAACATCTTGTACTATCATAGAATACCAATTGGAAGGATTTGTAATCAAAGTTGCTAAACCCCTATCCTTCCAATATGGAAACATGGCTTCACTTGTAACTATAAATTTTCCTCTTAATGTAAATTTGGAGCTTGTTGGTTACTTATTTTGATGCTAGAACTCAACATTATGATCATTATTGTCTTCGTGTTTGCCATTTCATTGGAGTCAACAATCAAAGTTAGTTTTAGTTTGCTCTCATTCTTTTTAATCTTGGGAGGAGAAGCTCAAAATCGAAGTGAGAGAGTAAACAATATTGATTCACTATATAGTGACTTACTATCACAAGAAGGATCAACTCAAAAGGAGAAATCCTCTTTTAGGATTCAATATTAGGAAGATGTTTTCCAGAACCCTTGAGCTTACTTAAACCACTTCTTTGGATGGGGTCGAGGTTCATTTTCAAAGGATGTGGGTGACCATCCATTTACTATACATATCCTAATATCAGAGGGATTTATTGTCCTAACTCATAATGAACCAATCATTGAATAGAAGATCTCACCTAGCACCAAAAAGGAGGAAGAGGCTTTAGTGATGAAAGGAAAGAAGATGATGGCCTATGAGTTTAGGTCATCCTTTGATAGTACCTCTTCTATACACATGAGGCTACAATGAAAGAGTAAAGTGGAGGAGGATATTATAGGTAAAGAGAAGAAGATAGAAATAAAATTTGGTAATGCAACTATAGAAATAGACATAATGGATCTGGAATCAACTTTAAAATATTCAATTAATCTAAACCTTCTACTGCTAGAGTCATGAGGATAATTATGGGCTTAAAATAGATATGTTACATACAAAGGATAACAATCCTACTAGACAATGTAATATAGAAATAGTGCAAGCCCTAGATAACATTTAAAGCACCCTCACCCAAATAAATCATTTGGAGCACCCTCAACCAAATTAATTATTTAGAGCACCCTCAACCAAATCAATAAGAATGCAACCACCCCATCAAGATCCAACAAATTAGAGAAAATAAAATAGATGGAACAAATGAAACTTCTAATTAATACTATCCAATCCACCATTTTAGACTATACTAGAAGTGTAGGCACCAATTTGCAGGAAGGCCAAATTTTGGACTATAACTAGATCTTCTCAAAACTTTTCAATATTGAGTAGACACTACATCACATCCTCTACTCATATTTTGTAAATTCTAGAGCTATGATGAATTTACTAAATGTAATAAGCAAGACCATGAGGAGGAACTTCTTGGCATTGTTGAGGTGCCAATCGACCAAGTCATAGATAATGAAAATGGAGCATAATAAGATTTGTTTGCAAAATACTCTTGTCCCATCAACTATCCTTCTCAAGCTTGGAAAAACATTTGTTATATGTATTAGATTCTAAGTATAGTTATTTGCATGTCTTCATAGTAAATTTTATTCTAAAATAAGGCTTACAAAGGATGCAAGTCATAGGCTTCTTGTTACTATAAGTATAATATACATATAGGATTACATTCAATATACTACTCTTTAAGAAGTTAAGTTAAATGTAAGGATTATAAAACAACGATACCAATCTCGAGAGATCAATGGTTCTCTTCACGTCGGGTTATAAAACAACAAGGTGGAACAGGTGCTGTTGGGGGTAGTCCCATGATTTGAACCTTGCTTGGTAGTAGAAAAGGACTGTGGGTGTAACCAACTTCTTTATGGATAAAAAAATGTAAGGATAATTTTTTAACTTATAATATATATAAAAGAAAATATGATCTTATAAATGTTAATAAATCACATATAAATATCAAGTGGCATTAACTCATCCGGTTAGATTCCTCAACATTTTAAGGAGGAGACCTAGGTTCGAATCTTGCCAAACGATACCTAGATAATATTCAAGATTTGTTGTAATACCACTATGTGGTGATAATGTAATACGAGTGGGACTCGTTTCAATCTTGTATAACCCATTGAATAAAATAAATCACGTATAAATTTAAAATATAATAACATCGAGTGAATAAAAACTTGGATTTTTATAAAAAGATTAAAGTTCAAATATTGTCAAATGTTATATACAATGACATGGTCATGACATAATATAAATGAAACTTATTTCACTCCCATATATCAAATTAAAGAATTAATCACATGTAAATTATTATTGTTTAGAAGTGTAAAGTTTTACTCCCATTTATCAAATTAAAGAAATAATCACATGTAAATTGTCATTGTTTAGAAATGTAAGGTTTTAGTGTAATTGTTATGGTATACAACTTAAGTGCGTCTAATGGTAAAGACTTTAGAACTTCAAATAAGAGGTCAAAGATTCTAAGTCAAAAGAGGATAAAGTTGTACACCATACTTTGGTACGAGTGAATAAACACTTGGATAAATACATCCTCCCATATGAGGTCTAAGGTTTGAATTTAAGAGGGTTAAGGTGGTACAACATTCTATGGTATGAGTTGATGAGCACTTGGATAAACATATTGTCCATATGACCAATGGTATTATGAACATTAAAAATTATTTTACTTTTACTGAATTGTCATATTGGGGTTATGTGGATTTATAAGTTTAGGCACTTACCAAGAAGAGACCTAGGTTCAAACCCTAGGGACATGCATGTTTGCAAAGGTAGTAGTTTGACTTGAATCTGTTAAGTGCACGTCAACCTGACAATGACGATACCAATCTTGAGCAATTGGTGGTCCCCTTCATGCTGGGTTAAACAATAATGAGGTGGAATAGGGTTTATAGGGGGCAACCCCAAGATTTGAACAACGATATTACAAAAATAAAACATGACATTGCTCTTATTACCTTTCTAACAAGTTAATTAAAGCATACCCATATTTGCCTTTCTATTAAAGATTTTCTCCATCTTCCTCAAACTTCTAAGTTTCCATAATCAACTTTAGGAACTAACAACAAGAACAAACCTTACATGACACATGACTCCAATAGATAGAAGGAAAACAAACATAACATTCATCCATTAAAGAGAAAATCAGTTTAATTATTTTTCTTTTTTAGTAGAGGTTCTTCCTCCTTTCGAGTGGCAAGATTTGAGAATGTATTTTTGCACTTCAAGTTCTTGAGGTAATATCTACTTGTAATACATTTTGTAGGATCTTTATTTTTAGAAAGTTGACCATCACCGACTATTTCATAATTAGCTTCAAGAATACCATATGAGGTGCTAATATTTTCCATGGAACTGTTTGAATGGTCTTTAGTAACCATTGGGATTTTATCAATGATCTGATTCAAATTCTCCTTTTGAAGTTGAGTCTTTTGTTGCTCGCATTAAACTTGAGAACAATTGGTGCATCTAGAGGATGAGCTTCTTTCTTTTGAAATGGGAAATTTGAAGGTTTTGAATCATTCACATGAAAGATCTTCTCCTCCACCAAGGAGAAATCAAAGCATGATCGAATGATCGAGCATCTCTTCTTCAAGTGACCATATTGTTGATAACCATAACATCTTAGGGAGAAGTTTTTATATTCAATATTTTGGATCCATTCCCCTTTGCTTGAGGAGATAGTAATGGATTGAGGCCTAGGAACTAAAACATCCATCCAAACAGCCAATCTTGCTTTACTCATTAATTTTACTGGATAAATTTCCTTTGTTTGGGCATCCATATACTGGAATGTACCAATGACATTACCGATTTTGGTGAATATCTTCTCTCCCCAAAACTCCACAAGGAGAGCATAAAGATTCACCTAAATTAGTAAGACATTAACTTCTTCTATAAAGGGGTTGAAACTAGGAGTCCAAGGTCTTATACAGACATTCGTTTTTCCAAAAAAATAATTATATCTATAATCCATTACCCTATCTCTATCTACTAAATTAGAAAATGAAATAGAAAATAAATTTTTGGATAGGAGAGTTACTTGGAATTCTATATTGGTCCACCAATCTTTAATGTATCCTTTGAGTTCCTCCAGACCTGTCTTTTTCTCTTGAGTTTGAAAATAATTGTTCGGGCTTCATGTTCAATCAGATCCAACCCAAATTCATCATTCAAAATCCTGATAAAGGACAAAGGTTCATCCACCCGCAAACCCAAATATCCCTAATAGATATTTTTTCTAGTCGAAGAGGCTTTCTCGTAGATTGAAGAAACGATTTACAAACAACCCTCTTCCTTCAATGCTTGAATGCACCTAGGGTTTTCATCCCTTTCATGGAGACTGTAGCCAAATTTATCGATTTATTCCATCGCTTGACTACACCTAGATTTTACATCCCTTTTGTGAAGCCTTTAAACTTATCACATTTGATAATAATTATTGTTGATTATTATACAGTGGTTCATGAATTTAAAAAATAACTTTACCTTTACTTTTGTTTTTTGATACATAGGAGAATTGGTTACATCCATAGTCATTTTTTACTACCAAACATGATTTAAATCTTGGGGCTATCTCCTATAACCCCTATTCCACCTTGTTGTTGTTTAACTTAGCATGAAATAGACCATTGGTCGCTCAGGATTAGTACCACCATCATCGGACTAGTACACACTCAACTAATTTAGGTTAGACTATTACCTTTACAAATAAGCATGCCTCCCGAGTTTGAACCTAGGTCTCTTCTTGATAAGTACCAAAACTTACCAATCCACCTAACCTGTGAGGACTTTACCTTTACTTATTTAAAAGAAAATATTTTTCAGTATGAGGGGACTAAGACCCCTCATAAAAACGTGTGTAAACTTATTAAACAAAATAAAAAATGAAACTAATTTCTTTTCCATTTCTTTTTCTAAGTATTAAATTAAAATCATTTGTTATTGACTTGATGATTTCTCTTAGCTTTTCTATTATTATTTCAATTCAAATTTAGAATCTATTACTAATGTATCAACATAGCTAAAATATAAATAATAAAATAATTATAATATAAGTAAAATTTCTTTCAATCTCATATAACCATTTTTTTTATTCATAGGAAAATAAGAAAATTGTATAGGGTAAACACATGATTTTTAGAGAGGCTTGGACCCCTATCAACAAGGTGGGTGTAGAGAAATGGAGCCCTATCAACCTCTTCCAACAAGGTGGGCATAGAAGAATGTGGGTGTAGAGGAATGAAGCTTTGTCGACCTTTACTAATACATAGGACGTTCCTAACTACATCGTATATCTACAGTAAGGAGGCAGAGAGAATGGAACCTGGATCGGCCTCTACCAACACCTGAGACTTTCACCAACTGCGCTACACAAACATATAAAAATTATTTAGGGTAAACACAAAATTTTTGGAGGGGCTTGGACCCTTATAAACAAGGTGGGTGTAGAGGAATGGAGCCTTGTGGAACTCTACATTTAAATGTGGGACTCTACATTTAAATTAGATATAAATAATTGTTAAGAAGTGTAAACTTTTAGTATTCTTTTCCTTTTGGCTAGGATGATGTGAGAAATGTAAATATGTTTTATACATTGATTTAATATATATGATCAATGATCCTCACATTTTAAATAGGAGGTTAAAGGTTTGAACCCAATTAAATAGAGTTGTAAACCATGCCTCGATAACCACAATTTGGTTGAATAAAGATATATTAGATAAATAACATTTTTTATAAATCCCCAAGGGCTAGGTGGATTGGTAAGACGTTGGCCGCTTACGAGGAGACATAGGTTTAAACCTCGAGGGCATGTTCAATCTGAGCAAAGATAGTAGTCTGACTTGAGTCCGCTGAGTGTGTGTTAGTTTGATGACATCGGTACCAACCACAAGCCACCGGGAGGTCTCCCTCACTTCGAGGTTGTGTTTACCAAGGCAAAATAAAAGTTATAGTGGTAGCACCATGATTTGATGCTATGATCGGAGGCAATACAACTTGACCTTGTGACCAGTTGTTAAAAAAGAAAGGTAGTTATCGATTCCTTTATGTAACAATAAATTAAAAAAAAAATATATATATATATATATATATATATATATATATATATATATATATATATATTTATTTATTTATTTATTTATTTTGTATGATATTGTCTATCCTATCTATGATGCGATGGACATTAAAAACTACTTTGCCTTTTATTATATATACACTTTCATATCCACGCTAAAATTCAACATTTAAAAAATAAATATATACCTTATTTCAATCTTAAAAGTATAAGTTTTTAGTTTTGATCACGAGGAGTATAACAATTTTTAATTTTTTTTAATTGAGTAATAATTCTCATAAACATTAACCGTGGGGATTGACCCGGGGTGTTTAAAAAATAAATATATACCTTATTTCAATCTTAAAAATATAAGTTTTTAGTTTTGATTACGAGGAGTATAACAATTTTTAATTTTTTTATTGAGTAATATTTCTCATAAACATCCACCGTGGGATTGAACCCAGATCACATCACCGACAATGCGGGTGGCGTCCTTGTGGAAAATCAAAATTTATAATAAAATATATCATTCATTGTAATAAATAATTTTATTTTTATTTAATTCATAATCCCATTTTTAGGACTGAATGGATTTGGAATTAAGCTCGTTATACTATTTTTGTATTCTTCTCTTATTTATAATAAAGTTAAACATATTAATAATTTTTTTTTATTAATTTTATAATTAAAAATAAATTATAAAATTCGAATAAATTATAATTATTTTTTAGTCTGCAAGATAGTGTTGTGATTTGGGTTTTGGGTTCTCTTTTGGGAGATTCGGGTTCAAACCTCCACGTATTTAGAAAGGATAGGTTGAATGCTGGTAACAGTTGAGTGTTTGTCAATTGATTGTTTCAATTCAATCTCCTAGAAGGTTAGAGTCCTGTTGATTTCGTGACAAAGAAATTTAATTGGTTGAGTTAATGTTCTTTAATAATTTATAATAAATAATTTTTTTTTTTAAATATTTATCAAATGCCAAATAAAATATATATATATGTTAAATGACATTAGATTAGATTTGAAGACTTTTAAGAAGGAGACTAAGGTTTCAATGTTTTTTCTTGGATGCGGGTAGAGTGATATACCCCTACGACCTATGCATAGGGTTGAGCGGTCCCCTCCCAAGCATGACCATCGTAAGATTGAGAGCTATCCTTATCAATACGGGATTAAAACACAACCATACACAAGCACTATTTGAACCTTCAACATTTCGAAGAAGAACCAAACCCCAAACTATTGTCTTGTCCTTCATGACACTAAAGTTTTAATGTTACCAAGTGATACATGTATAATTGTCAAACTTGTTTTAATACACATAATTGGGGTAGAACCCATTTCAATCCCATATAATCCATTGAAAAAAAAAATTATAAAAATATTTAAAATATCCGCTCATGTAGAGGAGTTGGAGAGCAAGAGGGTAGTTAAAACTCTCCAGTTATCGAGAGGCCCAGGTTCAAATCTCTCTCCTCACATGTTGCGGATATGTTGTATATAAAAGGTTTCTCATCAAAAAAAAAAAAATATATATATATATATATATATATATATATATATATATATATATATATATATATATATATATATTTATTTATTTAAAATATTCTCCATATGAGGGGACTGGACCCCTCATAAAAACCCGTGTAAACTTAAAATTTTCATCAAGTGGCATTAGCTCAACTTGTTAAATTCCTCAACATTTTCAGGAGGAGATCTAGGTTCGAATCTTGCTAAACAATACTTAGATAATATCCAAGTTTTATTGTAATACCACTACGTGGTGATAATATAATACGAGTGGAACCCGTTTTAATCCCATATAACCCATTAAAAAAATAATTAAATTCCTCAAAGTTTAAGGAAAAAACATGGGTTCAAATCCTATCATGTTGTTATGCTCCTAATTACAACATAATGTGGACCAGACCCTTGTCAATCCCATATAACAAAAAAAATTAATATTAAGATACTAAAATATAAAAATAAATATTAGATAAATATAAAGATAACATTAAATATAACAAAAAAAAATTAATATTAAAATACTAAAATATAAAAATAAATATTAGATAAATATAAAGATAACATTAAATTGTCTTTAGAGGGAGCAATCACAAAATTCATTGGGCTCTCTTAACAAAGATCCAAGTTCAATTAATGGGAAAGGTGGCCCGTGATATGCTTCCACTTTTCAACCTCTTCAAAAAAAAATAAAAAATTAAACATTAATTTATGGAAATCTTGCATCATTTTTTAGACAAGTTTAACTTTTACCTAGTCTTTATATTTTAAAAAATTAATTCATATATATATTACTCATGTTGTAGGTGAGTTGGAGAGGGTATGGCAATCCTCCAAGGGAGGTCTTTGGTTTGAATCTCCACCTTACCAAATGCACATCGGATACCCAAAATCTAGTTGATAATGTTGGTTCGTTCAGGATTGGGTGTGATTTTCGAGTAATTTTGATGGTGTAGAATCTCCTGGTCATGGTTTCTCAGATCAAGGTAGAACCGCAAGAGATTTTTCATTAAATTCAATATATATATATATATATATATATATATATATATATATATATATATATATATATATTTTTTTTTTTTTGATTTGGTTAGTGTGATAAACTCCTACGACCAACACACAGGGCTGAGCGAGTCTCCTCCCAACCATAACCACTCGTAAAGCTGAGAGCTATGCTTATCAATAGAGAATTTAACACACAACCACCACACATTCACCCCCTCACACACTTGCCCATGCTGCAGTTTGAACCTTAGACCTCCCGAAGAAGAGCCAAAGCCCAAATCGTTGCATTGTATTCCATGGGATTTTTTTTTTCTATCATAGTTCACTTTACCAAATTTGAATTATTAGTTTCCTTCTTTAAACTCAAGTGCAACCATAAAAATTATAATAAATAGTTTATATGAAAACACATTATTGTTATAAAATAAAACATATATATATATATATATATATATAGGTGGAATCGATAGCCGCCATGAATCCGAATAGGTTGTTCGACTTTTTATGGCTACCACAGTATTCTGCGGTGTTCACCCCAAAAGACATCACACAGATGTTCGTCCCTATAACCACCATGTCACGATAATTTTAAACCTTTTATGCCACTGAAAGCACCTCGAAAGGGACAAGCGTTCAGTCCGACGAGGCCCGAGATTTTAACCTTGGACCTTCACTCCCCTTACGAAGTTTGGAGGAACCAATTGGTCTACACCTCAGACCTAAAATAAAACATATATTACCAATGAAAACATTAAATTAAATCTTAATCATTATTTGATTCAAGCAATCAACATTTTCTTGCCAGCTTCAATTAAACTTACTACTTCCTCTAACCATGGAAAAGAGAATTTAAATTCACGATCCTTAATCAAAACCCCTCTATTGGCTAGGTTATCTACACATTTGTTTCCTTCCCTTAATGTATGTGTAAACCTTATTTCTTCAAACTCTTTAGCAAAATCTTGATTTTCCACAATTATCTCTTGTATGTTCTATGGAGCTTTTGCTTTCCTCAAAATTGTATTTATTACTATGAGAGAATCACCTTCCATCTATACTCTATTCCATTTCATTTGTTTGCATATTTTTAACCCTTCTAAAGCTGCCCAAAGTTTAGGTTGATTATTTGTCTTAAATCCACTATTGAAAGTTTAATGAGCGGCAAGGACGTCGGTGATGTGACCCGGGTTCAATCCCCATGGTGGATGTGTATAAGAAGTATTACTAAAAAAAAAATTCTCCTCTATTATTTCTAATTATTTTCCCTCCTCCTGTTGGTTTTAGATTTTCTTTAGATACTCCATCAAAAATTAATTTAAACAACTCCACATCTAGTGGTTTCCACTTTATATTCTTTGCCTTCTTTTTGCTTCTCTTGTACCCAACATAATTCCATTTAATGACTTGAATCCATCTATCAAGACTCTTTGCTTCCAAATTAGGGACTGGGTGAGTTGATAGAATTGGTTTAGACTCTTCTATGGCTAAACATATCTTCCTTTTCATTACCTCTAAATTGTTTTCCTTTCCTTTAAATATTCTTCTATTCCTTTCTAGCTATACAATCCAAAGTATTGTATCTTTTGATATATCCCATATTATCTATAAAACCTCACTTTTATAAGTGCTTTGCCATTGTTTTAATTAGTCTTCAATTTTGCTATTCATCACCATGCATTTACCAAACATATTAAGAATCCATTGCCACGGTTTCCAAACTATTGAGCAATATCCCAAGAGATGGTCTATACTCTCCTCCTTTTTACAAAAAACATATTGAGAGAGGCCATAAAAACTCCTTTTCATAAGTTTATCCTAGGATAAAATTCTTCTATGACCTGCTAGCCAAACAAACATTTTGACTTTAGGAATATTTGGGCTATCCCAAACATCTCTCCATATTCTAGTGATCTTACTATTTTATTGGTGCTTTATATTATATCCACTTCTTGTTGTGTATTTGCCTTAGCTATTCAACTCCCAAATCAATTTATCTTTAACTCCTCTCAAAATAATCACAATTGTTATATTTCTACTTAATTGCCTCCTAGCATTAATGTCTTGTATACTTGTAAAAAAACTTCTTTCCATTTGTATCTTCCTTCCTGATCCTTATATAAAATGTTTGAAACCCTATCACCGTATTTGTCTTGAAGCAATCTCATCCAAGGTTTCCAAATTAGATCTAAATGGAGTGGTTTTTTTATCACACCAGGCATCTATCCAAATAATTTTTTTCTCTATAGTTCTCACCACACATCTTAAACATTTGATCATTAGATCAATAGATTTTTTAAAATCATTCCAAAGAGCAAAACCATTTGGTAGAGAGAATGTAGCAAATATTAAATTTAGGTCATTGGGCTCAACATACTTACTAAGAAGAATTCTTGCTCATTGTATTTGACTCTCTTTGTACAATATCAAGATTACTTTTCCCCTAAGAGCTAAGTTTGCATATGTAATAACTCTTAAACCAAGTTCTCCCCTAGTTTTATCATCACACACCTTGCTCCATTTCACCAAAAGAAATATCTTTTTATCATGTAAACCTGACCATAAAAAGGATTGCATAATATAGATTAAACTTTTTTCAATTGATTTTGGTATAGTATACAATGACATAATTTATTGGAATGACCTATAAGATTGACTTAATTAACTGCACTCTTCTTGCTAACGATAACCATCTACCTTTCCAAGCTGGTAGTTTATTTTAAACTTTACTAATAATTGGATTCTATAATTCTATCCTCATTCTCCCCTCAAATAAAGGCATCCCTAGATAAGTTGCTGGTAAATTTTCCTCCTCCATTTGAAGTAACCTACAAATTCTTGCTTTGATATTAGCTAGAGTGTTAAGGAAATAAATTTTAGATTGTCCTATTAACATTTTTCCCTAATGTTCTATCATATTCCTTTAAAAGTTATTCAAAGCTCTGATCTCATTAATATTTTCCCTTCTAAAAAGGATTGTATCATCTACAAACTGTTGATGGGTGATGTTGTCAATGTTATTACTAACCTTAAGTCCACTTATAAACTCATCTTTGTAAGCCTTCTTTAAGTTCCTACTCAAAACCTCTGCCATAGTAATGAACAAATAAGGAGATATAGGATCTCCTTGTCTAAGGTCTCTCTTGACTTTAAAAGATTATGTTACTAACCCATTGACCAACACTGAATACGAAATTGTAGAGACACGAGCTCTAATCCATATAACCCATTTCTTTCCAAATCCAAACTATTATAAAACTCAAAATATAATATCCCATTTAACCCTATCATAGGCTTTACTCATATCAAGTTTTAAGATCATTGCTTTCTCTTTTCTTGAAGTTGTTGAATGTATAACTTTATGAGCTACTATGATCTTGTCCATAATTTGTCTCCCTTTCAAAAACCCTCCTTGCTCTTTTAAAATAATTGTCTAACAATGGCCTTAATCAATTCACCATTACTTTGGAGATAATCTTATATACCATATTACACAGGCTTATGGTTCTAAATGAATCAAACAATTCAACATCCTTCGTGAATCCCACTTTATTAAAATATATTTTCATCATTTTTTGAATGTAATTTTAATCTATGTAAGAAGTTCTCTATCCTTTACATAGTTGTTAGTTGAAGTTCCATATGATTCAAAGTAGGAGAATTTTTCTTTCATTATTTAAAAAACACCATCTCCATTGGCTTTTCTTGAATTTCCTTTAAAAGTACCGTCAAAATGAATTTTGATAAAACAATTTTTTAACTTTTGAACAATTTCATTTTACCATAGATAAAATCAAATCTTTATGGTACTTCTATGTATATTCAAATCTTATAACCAAGTGTCTAACAGTCTTTCATGCACTTGAGACTTTCCATGATGAACACCATATCTATAAATATTTTCCTCTTGAAACTTTATATTTTATAGAAGGAGAAGCTATATATAATTCAATTGACCTACCAACAAACACAATATAATAATAATAATAAAATATCTTTTATAAAGTAAAGTTAGATAAATATTTAACAATTGTTTAAAGTTTAATAATTTTTTTTAAAATTAAAATTGATAAATTATTTAATGAGTTTGATAAACTATTTAAAAGTTTTAGTTTGTTTAAATAAGTGGTCATTATCTCAAAACGAACTTTAAAAAAACATTCTTAAAAATCATTAAAAATATAATATAAAATTACTTAATTTTTTAAGTCCACAACATTGTTCATATAGGATCAACCCAATTTTCCTTAGGTCCACCATGGCTATGATATCTACCTGTGGAGCCTCTATGTTCTACCCTCTTCGAATTATAACTTTTGACCTTCTCTAGAATACTTAAGCCTTCATCACCAAGTGCACTCAAGACTTCTTATATGAATATATTTCTATTAAATTTTTTCTTTTTTAAGTTAAAAACTTTTTGCAGGGTCGTCCTAGTTTTAAAGATCACGATGAGGGTTTCTACACCGTCAAAGTTACCCGGAATCACGTCTGACCTTGTTCACACTAACATTATCAATTGGATTTTGGGTACTCAATTCAACTTTTTGGTAGGGTGGAGATTCCAACCTCGGACCTCTCTTACAAGATTGTCCTCTCCTCTCCAATTCACCTACAACTATTTTATATACTTAATAAAATATTTATATATTCCTATTAAAATTCTTTTTAAAATATATCCCTATAAAAATTCTTTCTATTTTATATATATTTTTTGGTAAGTTGGAATTATATTACAAGCGGGTTTTGAAAGGATCCCAAAAACCTTCTTACAACAAGTTAAAAGATCAAACCGAGGGTTAAAACCCAAATGACACATCCCACCCAGTGGGAGACTCATTACAAGGATGAAGATAAAATCTCGTCTAGTGGGAAACATCCGAAGACCACCACAAAGGAAATCCCGCCCAACGGGAAAAATCGACAGTCAAAAAGGGAAAATCCCGCCCAGCGGGGACCCTAGCAAATTTAAAAACCTTCCCAGCAGGTAAAACAACAGAAAAAATTACAATCCCGCCTCATGGGGAAAAAATCGCACAATCTGGAAATCTTGCCATGTGGGGAAAACAAGCATGTTTAGGAATCCCGCCAAGCAGGAAAGGCACACAAACCCTAAACCAACATGTTTGAGAAATCCCGCCTAGCGGGAAAACCAGCAAAATTGGAAGATCCCACCTACGAGAAAACCACCAAACCAACCCTAAATCGGGTGTGAAGGGTCCCGCCCAGCGGGGAAAAAAACTAGCAGCAAGGGAAGGTCTTGCCCCATAGGAAACCCAACAGCAACAGGAAATCTTGCCTTGCAGGAAAAAAATAGCAGTATGCCCAGAATCCCGCCTTCAAAGAAACTAGCAAGAGAAGGTGAACCCGCCTAGTGGGAAAAACCAGCAGTACACCCAAGACCTGTAGACAAACCCACGACCCCCCATCGGGGAAAACCAGCACGCCCTGAACCTGCAGAAAAACCCTCAAGCTCATGGATCCTGCCCAACAGGAAAACCAGCAACATGCCCAGAAGAACACAACCCCCGCCTAATAGGAACCCCGATCTGGGATGCAAGCTGTAGAGGAGAGACAGGGAAGTTGTCCCGTGAGCGTCCATGACTGAGAAGGATTTTGACGAGTAGAAAAAATAGCGGAAGCCATTGCATTGAAAGATCTTGAGCCCCCATCCCAAGATCAAACCCTGCAAGGAAATAAGCCATTAAAACCACCATCAAGAAAACTTCTAGCCCCACCATTGTCTATCAGGGAATGGATCCACGGAGAGATGTAGCTGCATGCATGGGCACCCCCCCAGGACCCAAACAACAGACTACAGAAAGATCCCTGAGATCCATCCACAAGAACAAACAAACCTCGGATCTACAAGGAGATCTCGAAGACAAGGGTTTCATGGGGCGACTGGGAAAACCATCTACGGGAAAAGGTGCCCCCGAAGCCAAAAGAACGCAGATGAAGATCCCGAGCAGCAACCAGAAAACCAGAGCCAACCCTCTTCCAACAGCCCCGAAAGCACGCTGGAAACCCGTCGAACCAAGAAACTCAGGGCAAGAAACCACCAAACCCTCCTTGCAGACCAGCAACCCCGTCAAGAGGAAAACCTGAGAAAATAGGGGAACCTAGAAACTAGGCCTGAGAGCAGACTCGAGAGGGGAGCAAGGAAATGGAGAAGTGGGACTGGTCAGTCCGAGGGAACCTGGAGTTGGAGCCATCCCTCCCTTGCCCCCCCCTTACCTGCTCCTTTTCTATTTTATATTTAACTATTTTATATACTTAATAAAATATTTATATATCCCTATTTAAATTCTTTCTCTATTATATATAACTTTTAAAATAAAAAGAAATATAACGAATATATTCTATAAAACGAAATATATCCCTATTAAAATATATTCTTATTTATATTTAACTATTTTCTATACTTAATAAAATATTTATATACATATAAATACAATAATTAACAAAAATACTATTTCATTATTTTATATTTGAAAATCTAATTTTAAAATTGAATTTTAGTAATATAAAAAATATAAAATAGATTATATATATATTTTAAATAAGTTATATGTAGTTTCTACCGACACACTTTTATTAAAATACCAAAATATTACAATTATTGTTAGGTCAATTAAACCAATTTTAACATGTATTGTATTTTTATCACAAATATTATTTATTTATTTTTTTATAAAATATATTCTTCAACTTTCTCGAAGTGTTATGTTCTCAGCTCCTTGACATCATTTTGATTAAAAAATAAAATCTCACTTGACTAATTGTTTTCTAAAATTTGAATTTCACCAAAATGAAGATCAACACTACTATTGGCTAAATTATTTACTACATGATTTCTTTCTTTATAAATATCCTCACATTTTTAAGAGATTGCTTCTAATAATATATGACGAGCATAAACAATAATATTATTCAATTCCCACATCCATTTTTATTGATAGTATTAATGATCATTTATAAATCCCCCTTAATTGAAATATATTTCTATCATTTTCCTATTACAATTTTAATCCGTGTAAGAAGTGCCATAGCCTCCTCTACAAAGTTGTTAGTTAAAGTTCCATATGATTATGATTAAGTGAGGATAGTATTGTCTTTATTGTTTCAAAAAATACCATCTCTATTGGATTTTCTCAAAAAAAAAATTAAAAGAGGGGTAAAAATTTATTAGATCAAAGAAACCTTACAGCAGAGAACAAACAACCACCAAAAAACAACCAATAAAAACCTCAACTAGACATATCCTCAACAAGTAAATTATGAAGATGTGAGAACAATCAAAAGGAATGTGATCCCAAACCTTAACAGACCAATTCCCCTGAAACTGAGAAGCCCATTTGGCCAAACAATCCGTAACCCTATTCCATTCCCTAGGAATGTGAACAAAAGAGATAAACTCCAAATTACAACAGATTTGAAGAATCTGTCGAACAACCAAAGTCAACCTCTAGTAAAAATTACCAAGATGGTGAGTCTTTAACAAATTAATAATAATCTATGAATCAGACTCACATATTATCCTCTGCAAACCCATAGCCAACCCTTGTTCCAAAGCACAACAGATAGCAAGAGCCTCCATCAAAATTAATTTTGATAAACTCAATTTTTGTACATTTCCATTTTACCCTAGATTGAAGTAAATTATCATAGATGACTCTTTCATGTATGTTCAAATCCTGTAAGGAAGTTGTTACCACTTATTTTTCACAATTGAGACTTTATATGATGAGCACCATATATGTAACCATTCAACAAGAGAGACAATAATATGGCTTCAAACTTGGGCATGGTTTTGAGATTTTTATTTTTATTTTTTTTATTCCTTTCAAGCCATAAATAATGGCAGGGCCAATCCTCCACAAAATACATAATGCTTTAGCTTTGAAGTAATTAATTTGTCATTTTATATTTTTAAAATGTAACCCCAAATGGTGTAAGCAAAGGGGCAATGAAGAAGTAAATAGTTTGATGTTTCTATATCCTTCTCACAAAAGGCACATCTAAAATATCCATAATATCCTCTTCTTTGTCCTCTCTCTTGTAAGAATCTTATTTTGAATTGCTAACCAAAGAAATGTTGAAGCCTTAGGGAGAGCCTCTAATGACCAAACATTCTTCCAAGAAAATATTTGGGAGTAGAAAAATATTTGGGAGTATCCACCATCCTTTGGTAGATTCCAAACCAACTTATCCTTTCATGTAAAAATGGATAAATAAAACTCTTGAAGCATCTTTTGAAGTTCATATGCAATTTGTTTGAGTTCCACTCCTTCAACCAGGTTACTAAAATAAATCCATGATCTAGAGTTGTTCATATTGATATAGCATTTGAACTTTGGACCTTTACATTATAGGCATGATTGAGACAATGGTTGCCATTTTGATTTAGATATAAGAGGATAAGGCTTCAACCAAGTATCAAACCAAAAAATTGCATACTTCTCCTCATTGATTGACCACCAATTGTAATAACCCAAGTCTACCCACTTGGTTTCAAGTACCAAGAAATGAAATTCTCTAATCTCTTACACATTCAAAGCTCTTTTGTCTAGTATGCGCATGTAAAAATTCTCTACAGATGTCATTTCGTTGTAGATGAAATATCTGCGAGAACGAGATTGGTAATTTGTCGTAAAACCATGCCTATTAAACACTTCCTCTCCTCCCCGAGAATCCAAGTGTAGGTAGGGTTCTCCACTTCCAGGGCCTATATCACCTGGAGTTAGATCGCTTACTTCCCTGATCTTATCTCAAGATGTTAGCGAGTACATGTTGGTACTGATGTATATTCACCTCCCTGAATTACACTATGGGTGTACCACTACCCTAGAATTACCCCAGAAGTCTTATCCTACATAAAACCCATATCAGTATGCAGGTTCCCATAAGATCTTCCGACCTTATACTAGTATATTTTGCCTGGGAATTAAGCCCATATCATAATTCCTACACCCTCTGTTCATTGATGACCGACAAACCAACACCGAGTGCAAGCTCTAAGTCCCTCAACATTCGAGTGCTTGGAATTCACTGAATGCCTAGCACGCATTCTTATATATATAGGTTATCTATCCATAACCACAGTGGTTGTCTTCCACAACTTTTAACATCTTACATTTTATTTCGTATATCATTCTTTAATAAGTTTTAAAGAGTATAATTCTAGAATAACTTATTATAGGTCTAAATTGAGTTTACATCAAAAATATTAAAAGAAATACTTTTGGTAGGTTTCCTAAAAACCTTTAATTTTACTTCATACACTCAAATAAATGAAAAGATGTATTTAGGGAAATAATCAGATGCCATAGTAAGTGTCTTGGTTTACATAAGCCAGGTTCTTTAGAGCACAAGCCTTAAGTAATGCCAAACACCATGCGAATTCATTTTCGTAGTATGTTTATTTATAAAGTACAAACTATATGATATGAAGTTCCATGTTGACAATCCTTTGGGTAGGGTTATTTTCTAAATAATTTCATTGCATCAAGAGAACCTATATATATTTTTAAGTAATATTTTTACCAAATTCTTTGGTTAATCTTTGAATAATCTTCACTCAAGCTTTGCCCCTAATGCCAAAATGATAAGTCTACAATTTCGCAAATCTACTCCATTTTCTTTCCTTTGAAAACCCTATTCCACTTACAAAGAGAAAACCTAAATTTCTCCTCACATCCTTTTCAAAGAAATTATCTTTAAATTTTATCCATCCATGATGCTATATCTATTGGCAATCTTGAAAGCGACATCATATAAATAGGAATAGGTTGCAATGTATTATTTATGAGTTGTACCCTTCTTGCCATGGTTAAGAACTTACCTTTCCAACTTGCCAAACAAGCTTTCAGTCTATCCAAAAAAGAGATCCAAAGATCCTTTTTTATTTTCTTTATGAGACAAAAGAATACCCAAGTAGGTTGATGAAAAATTATCAATTTTAAACCTAAAATATTCATAATAATTTGTTGTAAATCTAGGGCAGTGTTAATAAAATTTTTAGATTTTGTAGTATTAACCAACTATCCAATAACTTTCTCATAGCATGATAATGTTGATTTAAAATCCATGGCCTCACTTATTGAGGGATGACTCAAAATAAAAGTGTCATCAACAAATTAGAAATGCAATTTGAAGGGGTCATTTTTTGCAACTTGAATGCCTTTGATTTTTTCTTCTATTTTACCTTCAAGAAAGCTCTTCCTAATGCCTATGCAAGAATAATTAATAGTTAAGGAGACAATGGATCACCTTGGTAGAGTCCACAATATAACTTGAAGTAGAACCATTGATTAAAATATAATATTTCATAGTATACAACAACATTTAGTCTATTTGCACCAGCTTTTTGAGAACATCATGTAGAAAACTCTAGGAAACCCTATCATATGCTTTGTTCATATCTAATTCCATAAGCATACCTAGTTTTTCATAAAATGAAGAGAATGTATGACCTCCTATGCAATGATCATACCATCAAGAATTTTTTTACCATGAAAAAAACCACCTTGTTCCTCTAAGATAACATAATTTAGAATACCTTTTGACATGTTTGCCATAACTTTTGAAACGATATTTATAAATCATATTACAAATGCTTATTGGATAAAAAATTATCAAAATATTTTGTCTTGCCTATCTTGGGAACTAATATAATAAAAGTGACATTTGTCTCACTTATTATAACTTTCTTCTCTAGGCCTCTTCAACTGCAACTTACATATCACTCTAATAAATCCCAAAAAAATAAGAGAAAATTGTAGGAGATCCACTAGGGCTAGGTGCCTTGTTAGGATGAAAATAGAAAATTGTTCCTCCTCCATAGATATCTTCTTAATCAAACTTCCATTTTTTTCTTGTGTGATAATTGATGGAAAATTTTGCAAAAGCTTATCCCGTGCCTCCTTATCTTACCCAGTATTTGATAAAATATTTTTGAAATAATTAATTGTTTCTTATATCTTCTTCTTCCTTGATATTTCTTTTATTTGGAGTTAAAATAATTTTGATGGGATGAAATAAATTTTTTGCTTTTATTCATGATTTTTTTTGTATTTCAATCTCTTCCTTGAGCTATTTTCCCCTAGATTTTTGGAACCGATATGACTCCTCCTTTTTCAATGCATTATGATAATCAAAATGTAATTGTTTTTATTTCATAGAAGAATCCTAATCCATTCCATTATTTTTTATATGTCTTGTAAAATTTTGAGCTTGGATTCATTTTATTTCTTTTTCTTACAAATTTTACCATAAGATTTAATATTCCAAATCTTCATTTGCTCCTTTAAATATTTTATATTTTGAACAAAATTGTACATATATGATCCTTCAGAATTTGCTTCATCTCACCTTGATTAACCTTGACCTCCTTCACCTCATTTGCTTTAAAATTTGCCTCCTCATCTTCCTTAGCACCTTTAAATCCTTTTGTATTTGTACTTGCACATTGCACTTTCTCATCCCTTGTGCTATTTTTTCTTCTAATGGTTGATTCAAGTGAACTATATTAGCCTTTGTCATTTAATGACACAAAGGAGTTTTTCTTGCCACTTTCTTAGAAGTAGAAAATACTTTATTTGACCCAACTTATCCTATGATATGAGCTCCTTGTTTCGCATTAAAGTTTACCTCATGCTTAGAATTTTCCATTTCTTTTTCCATCCTTTTCACTTTGTAATCTCTTGCGACGTGTCTAATTTTATGATATATGCTACATATGAATGCAATGTTTTCATAATCCATTTGTTGATCCCATTATCTCAATTCAAATTTAATCCTAATGGACTACAATAAAGGTTTTAAAATATCCATGACAACACGTATTCGAGTGTATACAACATGCCTTATCTCCTTAGTAGTTGGTCCTTCTTGGATTAACTAGCCTATAGTATTGCCAATATTATTCAAAAAATCCTTATTGATGAGTTGATAAGGAAGTCCAAAAAGCCTGATCCACACTAGAAGGATATTAATAGTCTCAGCCTCCACAAAAAATTCTCACTACATGATCTTAAATATAATGCATCTTTGCCCCTAAACCAAGGACCTTCATCCATTATTTTATCCCTTATTTATGAATTAGAGAAGATAATGAGGAAAAACCCTTTTGAAAGAAAAGTCATGGACTAATTTGAATTTAATCACCTCTTCCACTTAATGCAACTGAATCTCAAAAAAACCCAACGAGTATTCATAAAACTTATATATTAACCCTTTGGTTCTAAGAACCATTATATCATGCTCAATCATCTCATCCTTGATAATTGCTTTTGGTGTAGTATATGCTACTTAGATAGGGTTAATCATAGATTCACTCTTCCTCGTATCACTAACTAGGGCATCCATACTTCCATCTAAGTTATTCTTACTTCCAACAAGGGTATCCTTACTTTCAATAAGGACTTTCAACAATGACTTTCTTGCCATGATACCTAGTTTTTCTTTACACGAATCCTTTAGTTTTTGAGTTTTTCTAATATCCAAAACAAGAAGTGGCACTCGCTCCTTGATCATACTTTGCTTCATACTTCCTACTCATGCTTCCTCCTTACTCATGGCTCGCAGTCACATTATGTTTTAAAAATTAATTAATAACAAAGAAAATTTCTATTAGTATATTAACCCATACAATGTAGAGTAATTGGTAGGACGTGAGAGTTTCAAACCTTAAACCAAGGTTCAGATCTCATAAGTTAACCTTAACATTTTAGTACAACTTGAGTGGGCCTAACAATTAGACTTTGAAACTCTAAATAAGAGGTCCAAGGTTTGAATCCAATGGAGGTAGAGTTGTATATCATACTTTGACAACTAAAGCTTGGTTGGATAAACACATACTGGGTAAAAACTTCTTATATGAGGATCTTCTCATATGGCCTATGGTTTTATGGACGCTAAAAACTACTTTACCTTTAAGTACAACTTGAATGGGCCTAATGTTAAGACTTTGAAACTCTGAATAAGAAGTTAAAGTTTCGAATTTAATGGGGGATTAGAGTTGTACACCATACATCGATAACCATGTTTGGTTAGATAAACACATATCGAGTAATTAACATCCTCTATGAAGGTCATCTCATATGGTATATGGTCTCATGGGCATTAAAAACTACTTTACTTTTTTATCTTTATTAGTTTGCTTAGCAAAGGATTGTAATTTATATGTCTTCCATACTTTCAAAAAGCTAAAACAAGTCTCTATGGGACACTGTAGTAGTTTGGGGTTTGGGCTCTCTTCTGGGAGACCCTCCTGGTTCAAACCATTGTGGGGTGTGTATGTGTGTGTGTATATGAGAGTGATCTTGTTAAAAAGAAGAAGTTATAATAAGTCCAGTTAATCAAATTGATGGATATTTAATAATTTTTTCATTAATTTTTTTATTTATGTTATATTTATCTATTTGATTCTATTAGTAAAGTTATTAATTGTCAAGAAAAAGATAAGGATAAAATATTGAAAACTTGCCAACGGGTCCTTGGTTCAACGATTAGTACAAATAATTGATGTAGCCCACACCAAGGTTCAAATCTCAAT
This sequence comes from Wollemia nobilis, assembly GCA_028583015.1. Lineage (NCBI taxonomy): Eukaryota > Viridiplantae > Streptophyta > Pinopsida > Araucariales > Araucariaceae > Wollemia > Wollemia nobilis. The sequence continues at coordinate 1,559,697 of JAQPPZ010016442.1, read as the reverse complement.
GGCACCAAATAGCTCAATGTGACTAAGTCAATGTACAAGGAAAAGGACAACCCTTTCAAAACCCTACTAAAAAAAGATGTTGAAAAACTAAAAAAAAATGTTAAAAACTTTATTTTTAAGATCATAAAATTATTAAATTGTTAAATAAAATACTATTAACAAAGATAAGATGTTAAGAATCTATTTTTAAAGTCATATATTCATGCTCATTGAAAATTAAAAAAATAATCTTAAAATTGTCTTCTTCCCAAATATATTAGACTTAGTTTTACTCTAACAAGTAATTAACATGAATGCATTTATTCTAACTCCATCATTTATATTCCTGTTATTTTTATTTATCTTAATATTTCATAAGTACCTTATTAACAAAAACAAATAAGAGATAATTAATACTTATTTTTATTTTTATTTTTTTGGGATGAAAATACCATTATATTAATAAAATAATGTCTAATCATACAAAAAAGGGCGGGTGGGATTAGCACACCCCATAAACTAACACACTAACCACCGTGGTTAGGAGTACACAAGAGTGTCAAAAATAGTCCACAAAAAGCCAGATAACAACCTCCAAAACAGTGTCAAATATGCATTCAAAATGAAAGGACCTAAGAAATCATTGTCAGGTGGAAGACCTAAAGTTTTCCTGCATGTGGTCATAATTCCATCCAACGGTTGAAGAAGTCAGAGCCCCCCAATCATTAGCAGTAGTGCCATTAATAGTATGGGTCTGTGCATTTGGTACAAAAATATATTATAAAAATATATCTCAATAGTTTCATAGTTGTTCCACAAATGTGAGTGTGAGGTTATGTGTTCAAAATTCACTGACTTTTATTTTAAGTAAAACTTAAGTAGGTTTAGTAATTAAGAATTTTTTTATATTGATAGTAGAAGGGATTTTAAAAGGGTCTCCAAACCTATTACAAGTAGGGTTTTGAAAGGCATCCCCAAACCTTAGATCTAACAATAAGATATCAAGAAAGATGTTGGATTTCATGAATCAAACTCGAAAATCCAATGAAACAACCTCCTAGCAAATAAGTCACAGATTTTTATCAAGAAAATACAAGAGATTGTTCCATGGTCAAACCACCAAGTGCTCTAAATCCGAAGCAACGAAACAGAGGAACAGAAGCATTTGCTGCCTAACATGAAAAGGAACAGAGGAATCCTGTCATCACAATCAACAAATCTATCCAACAAAGCACATAACAGGAGAACCCCTTATGAGAATAACCGATTTAAGAAAACAACACTAGAAATATCGGCCAACAAAATCCACATCATAAAAACCATCTAGGAGATATGCACAAGAAATTCCATGAAACCCGCAAATCCCGCTGGAGCCAACCAAAAAAGTTTCAAGAACAACCACTCTCATGTACAAGAAAAAGGAGATAGCAACATTCCACACCGTACTTGAGAGGGAGAAGGGTAAGATCCCAAAAAAATAAGCCTTAGAACCCTAGGATCAAACACACCACCACTGCTTGGAACTAGAGAAAAAGATCTTTGTAGACCACCAAATCTAGGAAACCCACTAGACATGGGACCAAAAGTTGAAAACCACCGTAACAAAACAACCCACTTTCACCCCAATTGGTTTGGGTTGGTATTTGACCCTGTCTCTCCGAAACAGCCAGCTACAACAAGAAATTACCAAACCCAAAAGAAAGCGGCACAAACCAGCCACGAATCCACTACTGGTAGAGAACCCTAGCAACAAATCCATCCAAGCACCATCCAACCAGAGCAGCCAAGCCATTAGAGCTGAAGCTAACCAAGGGAACATCATCATATTTCTATAGCCAAACACCATACCAAGCTCACCCCAATGGGTTTGGGTTGGTAGATGGCCCTTTCCTCTCCTTGGAAAGCCATAAAAAACATGAAACTACCAAACCCAGAAGAAATGCTACACAATCCAACCAAGTCCTCGAAACTAGCAAACAACCCAAGAAACACAACCACCCAACACACCCACCAACCAGATTGAAAGCCAACCAAGGGATCAACAGTTAAAATTTTCCACTACATTATAATGGCCTAGGATCACCCCTATAGGTTTGGATCAACACTCGGTTCTCTACCCCAGATAAGAGTGATAATGCCAAACCCATAAGAGAGTAGAACATACCAACAAGACCCCCAATAAGCAAAACATCTTGGTCATGAACCATAATAGAGAAACTAAGCATGACTAGCATCCAAATCTAGAATGGGAGAAAGAAGGCCTCCCGCTCAAAGGGTTTTAAAGCATCAAAGTCGGAGCGGAAGTGAAACCCTCATGGAGGAAGCCCTCATGGAGGAAACCCTTACGGATCCTCTCTGCCATGGTGAGGCTCAGACCCTCTGTACCATGGTGAGGCTCAGGTTGGAAAAATCCTTAAAAAAACCTCACATAATAATTAAAACTTTAATATTATGAATAAGCGATTTAATTCTTAACTAATAAAGGGAAAAAAAATTTAATAAATAAATTAAATAAAAGATAATTAATACTTAGTTTAAAAATATGATAATAAGTTTAATGTTTGTTATAAAAATATATCTCAATCTTTTCATAGTTGTTCCGCATATGTGAGTGTGAGATTATGTGTTCAAATTTCGTTCGCTTCTGTTTTAAATACAACTTAAGGGGTTTAGTAATTAAAATTTTTGTATTGTAAAGGAAGGTTTTAAGGTTGGAATCTTGTAAAATAAGATTACATTCGTAACCTTCTTTTATAATTATAATTTCGAATATGTTAAATAATTATATATTAAATATTATTAATAACAATTATTTTATATAACTTATAATCTCTTAAAAACTATACTTTATTTTTTAAATTTTTAAAAAACATGCAAAATACTCAGAGACGAATATTTACATAAGACTAGTATTTTTTTTTTCCATTAAACATATAAGAAGAATTTTAAATAGAAAATGTAACCGTAGTTTGACACTTGCTTTCAAATAAGTGTGAAAGTGCATGTTTGCCATGATATATTTAAGGAGGGTAAGCTATGCTTGTTTTAAAATTCAACTAAGGTGCTAACCATTACTATTTTAATATAAAATTTCTTTTAAATATCATTAAAAAAAAATCAAACTTTTTATAAATATATATTTTTAATATTTAAAATTAATTAAAAATTAATAAATTAGTGGGTAATCAATGTGAGGGGAGAGAATAATAGCTAGGTTGAGGTACGTGACTCTTGAATATAGGTTTTTATAAGATAGAATAAAGAGTTTACAATTTGATTCAAAAAAATTGTTTATGTTTTGGAGACAATGTAGTGGTTAGGGTTTTAGTTTTTTTATAGGTTGTTTAAGGTTGTAAACCATGATATGTTTGGTGTGTTGTATTTTTTTATTTTTGCTGGATAATAAATGGTTGTACTTAGGTTGCCCAGGTTTGATAAATTATAATTCTCTTTTTTAGAGCTTGAGAGTTTACAAATAGATACATTTCCCATTTCAATTGGGATGTTATAAACTTACATTATTTTACATAAAATATTTGAATTTTGGATTTTTATTTATTTATTTTGATCTTTTCAATTTCTGTATGAATACAAATATTCTAAAAATCCAAATCTTTCTTAACCTTTTTTTATAGTAGTCTTTATAATACAAAACTTCACCTCTACTATCTATGCATTGCATCTTAGTAGACTAATATTTCAAAAACATCTCACTATCATAGTCTACTATATCTAGAAATATACATTTTACATAAAATGTTTGAATTCTTGATTTTCATTTTTGGATCTTTTCAATTTTTTGTATGAATACAAATATTTTAAAATTTAACATCCTTCTTGACATTTTTCTATAACAACCTTCACAACATCAAAATTATGCCTCTACTATCTATGCATTGCATCTTAGTAGAGTAATATTTCCAAAACATCTCGCTATCATAGTCTACTGTACCAAATCTGGATTGCTAGTTTCCTTCCTGAAACACAAGTGCAAACACAAAAATTATAATAAATAGTTTATATAAAAACACATTAGTGTTATACAATAAAATAGATATTGTCAATGAAAAACATTAAAGTAAATCTTAATTATTATTTGATTCAGGCAGTCAACATTTTCTTGTCAGCTTTAGCAAAACTTACTACTTCCTCTAACCATTGAAAGAAGAATTTAACTTCATGATCCTCAATCAAAACCCCTCTATTAGCAAGCCTATCTGCATATTTGTTTCCTTCCCTTAATGTATGTGTAAACCTCGCTTATTCAAACTCTTTAGCAATATCTTAAATTTTCATAATTATCTCTTGTATGTTCAATGGAGCCTTTACTTTCCTCAAAATTGTATTTATTATTGAGAGAATAACCTCCCATCCATACTCTGTTTCATTTCATTTGTTTGTATATATTTAACCCTTCTAAAGCTGCCCAAGCTTTAGATTCATTGTTTGTCTTAAATCCATTATTGAAAGCGTAATGAGGCAAAATCTATCATTTATTATTTCTAATTATTCCTCCTCCTCTTGATGGCCCTGGATTTTCTTTAGATTCTCCATCAAAATTCATTTTAACCAACTCCACATCTAGTGGTTTCCACTTTATATTCTTTGCCTTCTTTTTGCTTCTCTTGTACCCAACATCATAATTTCATTTAATGACTTGACTCCATCTATCAAGGCTCTCTACTTCTAGATTAGGGACTAGGTGAGTTGATAAGGTTAGTTTAGACTCCTCTATGACTAAACATATCTTCCTTTTCATTACCTCTAAATTGATTTCCTTTCCTTTAAATATTCTTCTATTCCTTTCTAGCAATACTTTTTAAAGTATTATATCTTTTAATATATAGCCCATATTGTCTGTAAAGCCTCACTTTTATAAGTGCTCTGTCATTGCTTTAACCATTCTTCAATTATGCTATTCATCAACATGCATATTAATAATCCATTGCCATAGTTTTCAGACTATTGAGCAATGTCCCAAGAGATGGTTTATACTGTCCTCCTTTTTACAAAGAATACATTAAGAGGGGCCATGAAAGCCCCTTTTCATAAGGTTATCCTAGGATAAAATTCTTCTATGACCTACTAACCAAACAAACATTTTGATTTTAGGAATGCTTCGACTATCCCAAATATCTCTTCATATTCTAATAATATTACTATTTTGTTGGTGTTTTATATTAAATCCACTTCTTCTTGTGTATTATCTTGAGCTATTCAATTCCCAAATCAATCTATCCTTGGCTCCCCTTGGAACAATCATAATTGTTATCTTTCTACTCAATTGTCTCCTAGCATCAATGTCTTGTATACTTGTAAAATAATCTTCTTTCCATTTGTGTCTTCCTTCTCGATCCTTGTAAAATGTTTGAAACCCTATCACCATATTTGTCTTGAAGCAATCTCATCCAAGGTTTCAAAATTGGATCTAAATTGAGTGGTTTTTTATCACACCAAGTATCCATCCAAATATAATTTTTTTCTCTAATTCCCACCACCCATCTTAAACCTTTAATCATTAGATCAAATATATTTTTTTAAACCGTTCCAAAAAGCAGAATCATTTGGTAGAGAGAATGTAGTAAATATTAAACTTGAGTCATTGGGCTCAACATACTTAGAAGAATTCGTGTCCATTGTCTTGGACTCTCTTTGTACAATCTCAAGATTACTTTTCCCCTAAGAGCTAAGTTTGAATATGTAAGAACTCTTAAACCAAGATCTCCCCTAGTTTTATCATCACACACCTTGCTCCATTTCACCAAAGGAATTTTTCTTTTATCATGTAAACCTGACCATAAAAAGGATTGAATAATATAGATTAATTTTTTTTACTAATTTTGGCATAGTATACAATGACATATAATATGTTGGAATGACCTATAAGACTGACTTAATTAACTGCACTCTTCCTGGTAACGATAACCATCTACCTTTCTAAGCTGGTAGTTTATTTTAAACTTTACTAATTACTGGATTCCATAATTCTATCCTCATTCTCCCCTCAAATAAAGAGATCTCTAGATAAGTTGCTGATAAATTTACCTCCTCCATTTGAAGTTACTTGTAAATTATTGCTTTGATATTAGTTGGAGTGTTAGGGAAGTAAAATTTAGATTTTGTCCTATTAAATTTTTGCCCTGATGCTCTTTCGTATTTCTTTAAAAAATATTCAAAGCTCTGGCCTCATTTATCCTTGCCCTTCCAAAAAGGGTTGTATCATCTACAAATTGTTGATGGGTGATGTTGTTGATGTTATTACTAACCTTAAGTCCACTATCAGGCCCATCGTTGTAAGTCTTCATTAAGTTCCTACTCAGAAGCCTTCATTAAGTTCCTACTCAGGAAACCTCTACCATAATAATGAACAAATAAGGAGATAGAGGATCTCCTTGTCTAAGACCTCTCTTGGCTTTAAAATATTTTGTTACTAACCCATTGACTAGCACTGAATAAGAAATTTTAGATACACAAGCTTTAATCCATCCAACCCATTTCTTCTCGAATCTAAACTTTTCTAAAACCACAAAAAGAAAATCTCATTTAACCCTATCATAGGATTTACTCATATCAAGTTTTAAGATCATTGCTTTCTATTTTCTTGAAGTTGTTGAATGTATAGTTCCATGAGCTATTATGATCCCATCCAAAATTTGTTTCCCTTTCACAAATCCTCCTTGCTCTTCTAAAATAATTTTATTTAACAATGGCCTGAATCGATTTACCATAACTTTGGAGATAATCCTATATGCCATATTACATAGGCTTATGGGTATAAAATAATCAAACAATTCAATATCCTTTTTTTTTGAATTAGAGTAAGATATATTGCATTTATTTTACAAGGTATGTATTGTTTTACCCTAGGCTATTCCATTGCCACCAATAAAGAATCCTTCACTATATTCCAATTATGTTGGTAAAAATCTGTAGAGAGCCCATATGGACCTAGGAATTTATCCTTATTAAAAGAGAAAAAAGCTAAATGAGCTTCTTCTAGAGTAATAGGTTCCATCAGTTTCCTAACATCTTCATTCATTATAATTGAAGGTACATCTTGAAGAAGTTCATCATTAAGAACTTCAATCTCATTTGATCCTAGAATATTCTGATAAAAATACTTTGTCTCTTTTCTAATTTCACTTTGATCTTCAATCCAAACCCCTTATATTGATTTAATTCTACTATTATGGATATTGATCTCTAAACTATAGCCATCCTATAAACAAACTTTGTATTTTTATATCCTTCTTTTAACCAAGTTTTTCTTGATTTTAATCTCCAAAATTTCTCTTCCTTACTCAAAATATTATGATATTCACTAAGCAACTCCCTTTCCTCTGAGCTTAGATTATTATGATCACCTTTTTGAAATTTTGAAAGTTTATCTTTTAGTTCTTCTTTCTTCTAAAAAATGTTTCCAAGAGTGTTATTGTTCCATTCTTAATCTAGATGTCGTAGATTTAATTTGTTTTGGAAGAGCATACAACCCACCATTTCTTGAATAATTCTATGTTTGTGCTAGCATATCAAAAAATTGAGGATGGTCTTCCCATATCTGCTTATATTTAAAATATGATCTTTTGTTCAATTCACTTACCACCATTTTAACTCTTATTGGCCAACGATCTGAACCAATCCTTGTTAAGGTATTAATTTCAGCACAAGTTCCTTCATCTAGCCAATGATCTAAGGATATGCATCTATCTAATTTTTTTGGTATTAGGTTATGGCCTCTCCTACTATTAGTCTATGTATAGTTGTCTTCTTCAAACTCAACCTCCCATAGATTATTGCTTTGAATAAAAGCTAATAAATCTCTCATACTCTGGGTTAATTTCCTAATACCTTCAAATTTTTCTTCCAACTTGGCTATGGCATTAAAATCTCCTATGATAATAAATTGGGTTTTGTGGTCTTTACTTCTCATAGAGGCTTCAATCCCACTCCAAACTTCTAATCTACCTGACTGACCATGTACATTGATAAGGATAAAATAAATATCTGCAATGTAGCAAGTGACAAAAGAGGCTATATAATGCCTAGTTTTATGAATGGTTACACAAGAGGTTCTAGAAGGATTCCAACAAGTTAGAATTACCCCTGTCACTCTAAAATCCATAACATCCCATTCACATCTTTCCCATATTGCTTTCATATATTTTGAAACTTATTCTTTTGTCATTTTAGTTTCTTGGATACAAAGAATATTAGGCTTATTACTTAAACAAAGGTCCTTGATACACCTTTGCTTTGAGGGGGCATTAGCACCCCTTATATTCCATGAGATGATAATCATATCTCATTAGGGGCTATTGGCCTCACCTACGTATTACCAATATCATTTTATTGTTTGGTAAAGAGAAGTTCAACCAACTTAGTTTGTGTTCATTTCTCTATGTTTGCTCTTGCTTCTCTGGATCTTGCTTGATAATTTAAGAGGTTTCCTCTTTTTACCTTGTTTATATCAAAAGTAGGTCTTATTATTCTATTCCTCAATATTCTTTCACAATTTTATTTTTGATCATATTTATTCTCTCCTGGCTCTACTACTGAAGTTTTTGACTTTTCCTACCCATTTTTTGGTTTTTCCTTATTAATAGTAAAGGTATAAACTTCTAAAATTGTATTTTCTTTACCATTTTTTCTCTTAAATGGTGCATGGTACTTCAATAGAGTCTTCAAAATATGATGAGACACATTCCTTAGGTTCATCGACAATGTTCTTTCCTAAATTAGGATCATACTAAATAAACGGTTCCTTGTTAATATGTTGAACCTATTGTATTGTGTCCTCTAAGTTTTGATCTACTTTTTCTTCATAGGATAAAGCCTCAAATGAGTTGGTATTTATTCCAATATCCTTCCTTACTGGTCTCCAATATTTATTTTTTTCATTTTTCTAGATCTATTTTTTGAAAGTTGAAAACCATCTTCATCCATATCCATTTGTAAGTTTCTCTCGCGATTTTCTACATATGATACTGTTGGGCTCTTCTTAGGGCATGATCTCTCAATATGCCCCACCTCATAACATATTGTACATCTAAAAGATATGTTTTCATAATCTATGGTTTGGGTTCACATATTATCCCCATACTTAAGAATGATTGATTCTAGTAAAACTTTACTTATATCAATCATGACCAATATCCAAGCATAAATAGCCAAGAACCCATTTTTCATCATATCTAAAATCTTAAGGAATTATTCTAGAGTGTTGTCTATTACCTTGAAGATATCTATTTTACAAAATTGAATGGGCAACCCAAACTGGTACTAGGTATAGATTTACATTTTGAGGTAAAAAGCCTTCATACCAACAGGTAAGGAAGAATCCTGCTCTTCCCATAAACCAAAGACCCCCTTTTAATATTTGTTCTTTCTTCCCTAGAACAAGAAATGGCTAGGAAGAAATCTTTGGGAAGAAAGGATAGAATCACTCTTGGAGACTTCCAACTCCTATCAATCCATTTTTTCAAGGTTGAATCCCCTGGCCAATACCCATTAAATTTACCAGAAACCACCCTATCTTGAAGCAACGAGAACCTCTCCGAGGTACGCTCACTAACCTTTACCACTAGAGATGATTCTAAGGATTTAACTATAAATCAATCCATAGAAAGGAAACTAAAACTCAAAATCTATTGAAATTATCTTAATATCCTATAATAATTATAATATTTGATAAAAAAATTATGATAATTTGCATGCAAAATTTCTAAGATAAAGAAGAAAAAAAACTGATATAAAAATTTATATATCCAAATAGAATGTCTTGCCTCACTAAAGTCATAGCCCTTCAATGCTCTTCCTATCATCCGAACCCTAGCTAACAATTATTTGTAATTTCATTTTTCACAACTTGAAAAATTGTCACTGCCTTTGTTCTGGATGGTTGTTTTCACATGGTCGTATCTCCCTTAATATTGCTCGAATTATTTCATATGACCACTCATTTTAAATCTATTCAAACTTCGTACAAATTGGTAAAGAATTAACTGAATAACCCTTTGCAAAGATATAACTTCTATAATATGAGACATTTTTACGAAAAATGACCTTATCCTTCACAAAACGATTGTGCATTGTGTGTTATAATTAAAAAAAATCTTATATATTTTTATAATATTATGTACACATATAAGGATGAAAAGTTATGGATGTTGAAAAGATGCTTTTGTTTTGTGCAGTATTTTAAATTAAAAATTATACTATTTTGTGTTTTTGTGTCTTTGGATTTTTATTTATAAGACTCAAGGACTGAAACCTTCTAAAACTCGTGTTTTATTCTAAAATTTTTATCTGAAAGTATAGGCCGGTGCTTGTCAGTGAACTATCCCTGTTTGATTCTTGAGTTGGGATCTTAACTTCATTTTTACCCAACAATCTAAAATTTATAAAAAAAATTCTATTAAAAAAAAATATTATTTTGTTTTTATAGAAACATCCCATTAATATATCATTAATCTCTCGTTTAAAGTATCAATTTCCAAATCAGGAAAGAGGACCGGTTATACCTAACAAGATGGCCCAATGACCCAATTATATTTACAATTGTACTTTGCATTAAAAAAAATTATTTTATTAAATTTTAAATTTTGTTTCTTCCAAACATCCCATTAATATATCATTAATATCTCATTTAAAATATCAATTTTCGAATCATGGAAGAAGAGTCGTTGTACTTAACAAAATGGCCCAATGACCCACTTATGTTTACAATACTTTGCACTTAAAAAAATTATATTATTTTATTAAATTTTAAAAATTAAAGTATGTATCCGCTTACATTCTTTTAGATATATGAAAGTTGGTTACAACCATATTATTTTTAGTAATTGTCAAAGGGGCTATTCCTAACAAGCCTATTTCACTTGTTGTTGTTGATCCAATGTGACGGGGACCATTGGTTGCTAGAGATCGTACCATCGTGGTTGCTTCCAACAAGCTTATTCCACTCGTCGTTGTTGATCCAATGTGACTGCCTTCAACAAGTCTATTCCACTCATCGTTGTTGATTCAATGTGAAGGGTGCCACCAGTCACTCGAGATTCGTATTGTCGTCGTTGATCTGACACGACTGCTTCCAACAAGCCTATTTCACCCGTCGTTGTTGATCGTAAAGGGGACATCGGTTGCTTGAAATTCGTATCGTCGTTGATCTAGCGTATAAAGATTTATACCATCGTCATCGATATGGTGCAGCTGCTTCTAACAAGCCTATTCCACTCGTTGTTGATCCAATGTGAAAGGACCACTGGTCGCTCTATATGTACCGTCATCGTACCGTCTAGCGCATACTCAAAGGATTCGAAACAATTAACTACCTTTACGAATTGACATCCCAAAATTTAAACCCAAATATCTTCTTAGTAAATAAATAATCAAACAAACAACTACCAATCTTTAAGTAAACTTTTTGAAAGGTATATTCTAAAGTAACTCTTTAAGACTCTTCCACTAACGTTGTCATTCTAGATTTTGCAGTGTTATTGATGACGCTATATACCTGGATTTTGATTGTATTAGATTTTAGTTTGCCATGTCCTCCACTTTACACAAACCCATCTAAATCCTTAAATACCTAAGATTAGTATTGTAGTTGCACACCATACCTTCCTAATACTTTATTATAATTAATAAACACTATTATAATTAACATAAAAACAAATTCAAACCTGTACTTGAAAGAGTATTTAGGTACAAAGTCGTTAAATACGTTGGTGAAGACTACGAGTTCAATGACCCCTTCAACGGAGGGTAGGATAAAACAAATTCATACCTCTACATGAAAAAGTATTTAGGTACATAGTCGTTAAATACGCTTGGTGAAGACCACGAGTTCAATGACCCTTCAATGGAGGGTAGGTCGTTCAATAATGTTAAATACGGTTGGTGAAGACCACGAGTTCAATGACCCCTTCAACGCAGGGTAGCTCGTTCAATAATTTAGGCACTATGCACCTTAATTTAAGGTCAACATTTCAAATAACTTGAAAGCGAAATTGATAAGAAATACTTTTCATCAATTTTATTTTATTTTAAATTTTAAAATTTTATTTATATTTTTACGAAACATTTTATAGTATATTGTTAATTTTTTTATTAAGATAATAAGGGTTTTGGGGTTTCAAGATTTTCTTGGAGTTTAGAAGTGGAATAAAAATTGCAATAGTTCCTGTTTTCTAATTTAGAGTTGCAACAACAGCATCCACCGAAAAAATTATATCAGATAAAAACATCGCAACAACTAAAACATAAAAAAAAAAGACACAGAAGAAGCCATTTACTATAACTGAAAAAAGAAAATAAAAATTATTCATCATTTTACAAACATAAAAGTGCAGTTAATATAGAGATTTAAGAGCTTATACTTTGAAAATATTTTTTATTTTAAAAATTAATAATAATATGTGTATAAAGTATAAAAAATATTATATATAAAAAAATTAATATTTTAATAGTTGTTAAAAGTTATAATAATATAAAAGATATTAAAATTATTTTAAAACTATATTGTATGTTAAAAGTTATACACTGATTAAAAACTTAAAGATCAGAAGAATCTTTTAAAGTAAATACACCTATTCACTACTCGAAGGTTATTAGAACAAACACCCCTTGCCACTCCACTAATATTTCACGATTTATCATTATGGAACGTGCATTATTTTAAAGTTTTAATGTTATTAAGTGATAAATGGTAAATAGCAAAACACATTTTAATTGACCTGAATTAGTTAATTAAATTTTTGACCTGAAATAACAAAAAAACCAACAATTAGTTAATTAAATCTTTGGCGGAAAGAACTAAAACGTGGATATTAATTATGTTTAAAATGTTTGTTAATATAAATTTTAGACCTCTAGTATAACACTCTTATTCTCTAACTCTCTATATATATTAAAACGAAATATTTAATTATTAAAAAATAAAGATTAAAACAGGTTATATTTTAAAATAAATAAATATATAGTTGTAAATTTATTATAGGGTAAGGGTTTAGATCTTTCTTTGAGAGGTCTAAGATTCAAACCCCACTCATGTTGAGGGACCATGATCACAAAAAAAAAAACCTATTATAATTTTTTGAAAAATAAATAAGGTTAAGATTTAATTTAATTTAATTTTTAATATTAAATAATAAATTTTTATTTTAGTTTTTAATGGTATAAATTTTTATTACATCATTACCACATAGTGGTATTTTTTTAAAAATTTGGTTAGTGTGAGGAACCCCTACGACCAACACACAAGGCTTAGCAGACTACTCCCAACCATAATCCCCCTTAAAGCCTAGAGCTATGCTTATCAATAGGGAATTTAACACACAACCACCACACATTCACCCCCTCACATACTCGCCCTCGCTGCGGTTTGAACCTTGGACCTCTCGAAGAAGAGCCAAAGCCCGAACCGTTGCATTGTCTGCCTGGAACGCTATAACATAGTGGTATTACAACAAAGTTTGGATATCATCCATGTATTGTTTGACAAGATTTGAACTTGGATCTCGTCCTTTAATGTTTAGGGATCTAACTAATTGAGCTAATGCCATTTGATAATTTTATTTTATTTTTTAAAATTGTAAAAAAGAGTTGATGAGATCCAATAAAATTAAATTAAGAAGTTGCAAAAAAAAGTTAACATGGCATTGGATCTCGTCCAAGATTTCTCAACATGGGGAGTCTCAAGTGCAAAAAAATATATGCTAATAACTTGGCTACAATATTTGATTTCTTAGCATAGGAAGTCTCAAGTGCAAAAAAAATATGCCAATAACTTGGCTACAGTATTTGAACATACACGGAAGAGTCATCTGTGATAATGAAATTAAAACAAAGAATATACTTTGATCTAGGGTAAAATGAAAATGTCCAAAAATTGAGTTTATCAAAATTAATTTTGATAGTGCTTCTAAAGAAAATCTGAGAAAACTGGTGGACATGGTGTTTTTAAAAATAATCAAGGCAAAATTCTCCTCACTTACTTAGAATCATATGGAACTTCAACTAACAACTATGCAGAGGTTGGGGCACATATTACAAGGATTAAAACTGCTATAGAAAAATGATGGAAATATATTTCAATGGAGGGGATTTCACAAATTATCATCAATGCTATTAACAAAAATGGATGTGGAGATTGGATATAAAATAATATTATTGTTGATGTTCATCACCTATTACTAGAGGTAATCTCTTGGAAGTGTGAGAATATTTATAGAGAAGAAAATTGGGTAGTAGATAATTTAGCCAATCACTGTATTGATCTTCATCTTGGTGAAATTCAAATTTTAGAAGGCAACTAGCCAAGTGAGATTTTATTTCTTAATCAAAATGATGTCAAGGAGTTGATTGTGGAAACATGGCACTTTGAGGAAGTTGAAGAATATATTTAATAGAAAAAGAAATAAAAAAATTATGTTTAAAAAACATGCTAGATATGGTTTAATTTTTTTTATATTGATAAATAATAGGGTTTTGAAAGGGGCCCTTCCATTTTACAACTCTTGAAAATCCAAGAACAAAAAATGAATCAATCTAGGCACAAAAAATAACCTATCTTCTTACAAATCAAATTTTGCATACAACCTTTTCTAACCAAAAGAGCAATGACCAAAATAGGAATAGGAACTCACCCTACTACTTTTTTGGGATTATCTCAAAAGATACCAAACTCTAACAGTAATAGTAACAATAACAATAACGAATAATTCACAACCCTATGAGATTGCATCAAAAGATTCCAAACTCTTCTTCTATCCACTAATGAGTTTGGAGCACAAATATTAGTCATAACCTGGGAAAAATTAGTATACTTACATGTGAACAAAATGGAAATAAACTTGTCATTAATATGCAAACATTGTCCTTCCAGCCACTTCTGATTCCATAAAGTCCATAAACACCCAAACACACCATCAGCAGGAACCATTTCCACTTGAGCTATTTTCCAAATTGAATTCTTCACCTTCCCAAATATTCCAAGATAGAAAATTTATTTTGTATCAAGTTGAGGAAGTTTTCCTCCTCCCAAAGATAATTTTTTTTGCTTCACATTAGCTACATCCTTAGTAATGACTATAGTTCTCAATTCTCAGAGATTGGGCCTTCCTCGAGAAACTAAAATTCCCAAATCAATCTTCTTAGATTTATTTCTACTTCCAACAATTTTTTTTTGGATAACCTTTTCCTTCTTTCCAAATTTGAATCACTAGTAGAAGTCCATTCTCTTCCATCTTCTTCATCCTCAAACCCATTCTAAATAATGCTAATATTTTTATTTTATTTTTCTCCCATATCCAATCAGTTTCACATATTTCTAAGGAGTGGTTTCTCCCAAAACCATTGTTTTTGTGCCCTTTTTCTTTAGCCCTACTGGAGAGTGTGGCTCTTTCTCAATATTATCTTCTACATGCAAAGAAGAATTTTCTACCTTTTCAATCAAAGCCTCAATCACCGGTTCATTAATACCTCTAGGTTGAGTTTCTGGAACAAACTCTTCCCCTCAAACAATACCATTCCCATCAAGGATAGCAAGAACCTCAAAGCAATTTGAAGATGGACCCTTACTATTTTTAACAATTTCTTTCTGCCCCATAACTTCTCCTTGTTTAGTTTCCCTTTTCCTCCAAACCCTCAAAGTTGTCCAATTCTATTATTCATAACTTTCTCCTTAATATTTTCAAGGTATGTTTTCCAAATATGCCCTACCCTTTTGCAAAGGTTACACAAAGGAATGAGAGTTTCATATTGAATCTCTTGTTTCCATTCCCTGTAATCTAAAACTAGCCTAATAGATTTAGGCAGTGGTTCAACTAGATATACTTGTACACAAAAATGGGTCGCTATCATTCTGGTTTGAGATTTAGTAACTAAATCAAAAGCAATTATTTTTCAATCACTTTAGCTATCCTGAGAATAATATTGTTATCCCAAAATTCCATTGGAAACCTTGGTAGACTCACCCATATGGGCATTGATTGAAAAGTGGTTGTGGTTGGATTAAAGTCTTGACTTCATTTTTATAAAAATAGCCCTCTCCTCTAAAAAACCCGTGGGACCCTCAACAAAAAAATTACCATATCCTTTGTATTTGAAAACTTAAAATACAAAAAATTATTAGGTAAAGCCGTCACTGCATCTTGCCCTAGAAATTTCTATTTATTCCAACCCACTTCCTTATTGTATCTAATTTCGATCTATTGCCCAAAAGTTTCTCGACCAAAGAATTTTTTCCTTTTTGAATCACTTTGTCAACCAAAATTTTCGTGACCTTAAGAGTAAAACCTTTTTCATCCTGATCTGAAGATAAAACAAACCTCTCTTCTTACAAATTTTATCCTCTCTTTAAAACTTGTGCCCAAGAAGCGTTTCCCTTTGACCTTTTGGCTATTGCCGAATTTAGATCTACTACTACTGGATACAAAGGGCTAGAATCTCTCCTATCTGCATCCTTAGGGGATTCTACCACAACAAAACCCACCTCTTGTCCTTGTGTCTTATTTCTCCTAACGTTCTTTAGCTTTGAAATTTTCCAAAAATAATATTCTATGCATTCATGATAAGGTTTTGAAGCATTGATGCACTGTAAATGAACCTAATTTTCTTCCATCATTATCCAAGTAACAACCCTAGGTATTGTTTAATTGACATAACAACAAATGTAATATTTTTTATTTTGATGGGAGTGCCCCCCAAAGAACCCACATATAACTTATTAAAAAATAAATTCAACCATATTAAACTTGCCGTTTTATCAAATATATTCTTCATTTAATTTTTTTATAAAATACATTTTTAATCTTCCCCAAAGTGTTATGCTTCCACAATCAAATCCTTAACATTATTTTTATTAAGAGATAAAATATCATTAAACGAGTTGCCTTATAAAATTTTAATCTCACTAAGACTAAGATCAACACTATGATTGACTAAACATTGGACAAGTTGCCTTCTAACATTTGAATCTCACCAAGATGAATATCAATATCATAATTAGCTAAATTATCTACTACCATATTTTCTTCTCTATAGATATGCTCATATTTCCAAGAGATTGCCTCCACTGATAGTTTTTCTTAACTAGTTATATCATATTGAAATAGGCCTCGCTTGTATTACATCATGAACACATAGTGGTATTACAACAACTTGGAAACTATGCATGTATCACTTGGCAAGATTTGGACCTAGGTATCCTCCTTAAAAGTTAAATAATATAACCGATTGAGCAAGTGACATTTGGTATTGCCTTCACTAATAGTTGATGAACAATAATATTATAATTTTTTATCTAACCCACATCCATTTTTGTTGATAATCTTAATGATAATTTGTGAATCCCCTTCAATTGAAATATATATCCATCCTTTTTCAATTGCAATTTTAATCTCTATAATAAGTGTCATAGCCTCTGCATAGTTTTTAGTTGAAGTTCCATATGATTTTGAGTAAGCAAGGATAATTTTTTCTTCATGATTTTGAAAACTACCACCTCCACCAACTTTTCTTAGATTTCCTTTGGGAGCACCATCAAAATTAATTTTGATAAGCCTGATTTCTATACATTTCCATTTACCATAAATCAAAGCAAAACCTTAATTTTAATGACATTGTCACAAATGACCCTTTCCTATATATTCAAATCTTGTAACTAAGTCACGAGCACCTCCTTTTCCACACTTCATGCTTCCCATGATGAGCACCATATCTATAAATTTTCTACAAGAAAAGCAATAATATGGTTCTAAACTTGGACATAATTTTATGATTTATTTTTTAAAATTCCATTATTTCTTTCAAGCCATAAATTGCAACAAATAATAGAAAGACCAATAATCCATATAATATATAATGTTTTATCTGTGAAATAGTTAATCCAACATTTCATCAACTCTTTCAGTGTTGATAGAACTACCTTACATATTCTCATATTTTGAAAAAGCAACTCCAAATGGTATGAGTAAAGGGACATTGAAGAAGTAAATGGTCTGATGTTTCTACATCCTTCTCACACAAGGCACATTCAAAGGGTCCATGACATCCTCTTTTTTGTAGACTCTCCCCTATAAGAATCTTACTTTAGACTGCTAACCAAAGAATTTTTGAGGCCTTAGGAAGAGGCTCTAGTGACCAAACATTCTTCCAAGGGAAATATTTGAGGATAAAGAATTTTGATTTCTCTAAATCCTTATATCCCAACTTGAATGAGAATCTACCATATTTTGATAGATTCTAATCCAACTCATCCTTTTGTGTAAATATAGGTAAATAAATCTTTTGAAACATATTTTGAACCTCTCCTATTTGTTTGAGTTCCTCTCCTCCAACCAAGTTACTAATAGAAATTTATGATTTAGAGTTGTTTCCCACATTAATATAATCTTTGATCTTTGGACCTTTATAAGCTAGACATGCCCAAGATAACAATTGACATTAAATAATAGATGAGAGGATAATACTTCAACTGAGAATAATTGATGTGGACATCATTAGACCTAGGCTTAGTTTATTTTATCATTTTCTAAAGCTTAAGTCTTAAGTATAAGTTAGAAATTGAAAATCCAATTCCAACTTGTAAATGCTAGCAACATTTGGACGACATGGTCTTTGGGTTGGATTTATCTTTTGTATGAGTTAGCAAAGTTGGATTTGTTAGCTTAGTTAGCTTCTTGTTAGCATTTTTTCTTAACTATAGCTTTTGGTTAAACCTCTTCTTATTTAGAAGATTATGGTTGTAAAATGTAAATTTTAATCCCTTTACATGAATAAAATTCTAGTTTTGCATTTCCAACATTTGTTCCTCATCATTGGTATCAGAGCCTATGATCAGGCTTGTGATAGTTAGGCTCCTAGTTTGTCTAGGAAGCTATAGTTTGCATAGGAATAGTCATTCAAATTCCTTGCAAAATCTCCTCCAAAATTCTAATCTTAGGTCTAAACTTAGTCTTTAGATAATATTCTCTGGTTGAATTGCTTCTATGCACAATTTTGAGAGGTTTTTAAGGTTAGTTTTGCTCTAGTTTAAGGGATTACTAATCTCCTTAAGGTTAAAGTAATATTAATATTAATATTTATTTTGTTTGATAAGGATAAATTACCCTATTTAAGGTAATTCAGACACTTATTGCTTGATTGATGTGCCACATTTGACGGTTGTCCTATATTTTGTCGAGTGCTGCCGATAATCTATTGATAGTGCTAGCAAGTAGACACCATTATGCCACTAGATATTTGATGCTGATGCCTATTGACATCGACCAATCCTACCCTATCGATGACATTTCTTGATATGCACCTCGTTAATTGACCCTCGATAAATGATGACTTGCTCCATAGGATCTCCGATCATCCTGACCCTTGTCAGCAACCTCTCCTTCCCCCTTTTCAATGTTAAACCAAAGCAATAGAGATTTCCTCTCCATTTTGATGATAAACTAAAGCAATAGATATGTCCTCTTCGATGACTGTCAGACAAACAATGTAGACATTCAATAGGGACAAGTTGACAACAATTTCAAGACTATGGGGATAAATCGGTTGTGTCAGTCAATCGATAAAGTTTTAATCTTCCCTACTACTTACTAGAGCTAACCTTATGATTTCCAGCTGTAATCTTACAAATTCTGGTGAAGTCAATTATTTCCAACAAGTTGGCAGTAGTGAAAGCTTTAAATTTTAGTCCCACATGTAGAATGCCATGGGTAATAAAGTAGTTTATAATACTTTTATGGAAGGTAAACAATCAACTAGCTTCCTTGGCTAGCTTGCCCACATGAGTTGAATTGCCAAATGTTGATTAGTTATTGTTTGCACCCATGGTAGCTCCTATTTCACTGCCTTGTTGGTCATGATGTAGGTTCATTGACAGTTGACATGATGTGTGATCGAAGGTAACCTATTTTGGTTCTTTTGTTTTTTATTATCTACATAGAAAAATCCTACATCTATCATCTGGGTACACTTTCATTCTTCAAAATGTGCAATATGCCTATTATCAATCAACTAGTCTGAGGGGTTAGTCTGATCATGGTTGTCGAGCACTCTATTGATCAAGTGACATCACATTGACTTTCCCTATTGTCGTTGATTGGATGCACTCTCGACTATTAACTTGGTCGTAGTGTGCTTATCGACTACTTGCGTGTTGACCTGTCATCTTTGCTGCTTGTCGATCTATTTCGGCATTGATTTTGCCAAATCCTACCCATTGACTTGGTAGAATAAACACTTTTTTTCTTAAATTAATTAATTATTATTTTTAGCATTAGTTAATTATTATTTTTTACCTACACAAATCATTTCTTATTATTTTTGCCATTTTCTACCTTAGAAAAATTGTAAAATTTTTGGTAGAGGCAAAAATTGTAATTTGTGAGGCATAAGAATATTTTTGAAGGAGGTATTTTATTGTAATTGGTAAATTTTGTAAGCCTTAAAAGATCTTGTTTTGATCTTTTAAAGGCAACTGCTTGATAGGATCATAGTTGCAATTATTTTGATCCACTTTTGTATTAGCCTAGGAGAGGCTATTCTTTTGTAAATTTTTTGGCTTACACTAGATCTCAAATGACTTTCGATTTAGTGGAGTAAATGGTCGCGATAACACCAATAGTTAGCCTTTTGGCTGACAAAGTGAACGATATTGCCACTCAAAATCCTCCTGTAGTTAAAGTCTACAATAATGATTTCAAAGTAAAAGCAAAATGTGAAGTCCACACTTATGATGGGTCACATAACCCAAATGTTCTAAATAGCTAGATCTTAGACATGGAGACTTGGTTCTCTTATTCTAAGATTCCTGATGATGACAAAGTACCATTTGCTAAACTTAAGCTAACAAGGTTGGCTAAGTTAGTAATTATGGATAGATAAGAAGACCAAAATCCCCTTACCACTTGGGAACAATTAGTTCAAGCTTTGAAGGACACATTTTATCCTTCTAACTATGAAAAAAAGCTCAATGTCAATTGGTATAGGTTACGACAAAATTCTAATATGTTTGTGTAGTATTATGTATTCCAGTTCAACAAGATAAGTATTTTGCTTTATGTGAAATATCTTGTAGAATCCCTCATCATCAAATTTACTAGTGGACTTCTTGAATCATTGTACAGGGAGCTAAAATATACTCCCTTGGCAAATTTGGATGTAGTGTTCAACCATACCCAATTGGTAGAAGATAAGGTAGTCGCTCGATCATAGGGAGCTCCTCAAGCTTCAAATAAATAGCAATCGTCTAAGGCCAAGATGCCCTCATCTCCTTCTTCTTCCTCCTCTCCTACTTATTTTAATGCAAGGAAATATTGTAATCATTGTGAAAGACAAGGACACTTAGAATCTGAGTGTTTTAGGAAAAATAACTTAATTATGAAATCTCCAAAGGAGGAACCCCATGAGGGTCCCCTTGAGGTTATGGGAGAAGCAAGAGAATATGTTGAGTTACGGGGTAAATTGAACAATGTTACCCTAATGAATCATAAAGGTGGCCATGATAATTTGTTTGTCATAAAAACCCACCTTACTCATGATTTATTTGTGAATTGTATCACAAATAAATTTAATTGCACAATCTATTGTCGATAGGCTCAAATTGCCTGTAAAGCCACATCCTCATCCATATCCATTGGGATGGAAGGATATGGGTTCTATCTCATACATCAGAAACACTTGCACTGTGTCCTTTTCTTTTGGCTCGCATTATGTGGATAGAGTCACCTATGATGTGACTCCCATGGACTATTGTGGTCTTATTCTTGGCCAACCCTATCAATTTGATAAAAGGGCTATATATGATGCATACAACCAAACCTACACTTTGCATGATAAGAATAAGCAATTTCTTATTCATAACCTACCATAGACCACACTTATACCTTACTCTTATCCATCACATAAGATAGCATTAGTCTTCAATTGGTCTTAGGACACACTTACTTCTATTGCACCACCTCCTTCCAAGGAGGTAATTTCATCATCTTCTGCTGCACCTCCTCCTGTTGCTCCTACTATTCTTCCTCATAATTTAGAGTGGCCTTCTTCATTGTTGTCTTCACTAGTTCCTATTGTACAACAAACTCTGCAGTAGACTATCGGTGCTTCATCCGTACCTCATTGAGATCCTACATAGATTGGTGATAGATATGTAACACAACATTGTACTCCAACATCCTCAACTTGTGGTCTCAACAACATTTTTCAACATCTTAGTCAACTTTATTTTCAGTGTGCAGTATCTCAACCTGTCATTTCTATTGTAAAAACATTGGAATCCAATGCTTCTATTGTGGGGAGGTATGATGTGGATATCATTAGACCTAGGTTTATGTTTATTAGGCTTAGTTTATTTTATTATTTTCTAAAGCTTAAGTCCTAATTCTAAGTTAGAAATTGAAAATCCAATTTCAACTTGTAAATGTTGGCAATATTTGGATGGCATGGTCTTTGGGTTAGTTTTATCTTTTGTATGAGTTAGCAAAGTTGGATTTGTTAGCTTAGTTAGCTTCTTGTTAGCATCTTTGCTTAACTATAGATTTTGGTTAAGCATCTTCTTATTTTAGAAGATTATGGTTGTAAAATATATTATTTAAACCCCTTATGTGAATAAAATTATAGTTTTTTATTTCTAACATTTGTTCCTCGCCAATCATACCAAAAGTTTTCATGATCCCTTTCATTGATTGACTATCTAATATATTTTTTGATCAGTTACAAACTATATGATATGAAGTTTCATATTGACAAAACTTTGGGTAGGGTTTGTTTCTTGAAATTTAATTAAATAAAGATAATCTATATATTTGTGAAGTAGCATTTTTTCCAGCTCTTCCTTGATCTTTGAATAATATTTAGCTAAGTTTTTCCTGTAAGTTTGAACTCATAAGTCTACAATTACACAAGCTTGCACCTTCAATATTTGTTTCTTTGCAAACCATATCCCACTTACAAATAGGAAACCTAAATTTTTCCTTACAACTTTTCCAAAGAAAGTTTCGTTTAATTTTATCAATTTCTTATGTTATACTTGTTGGCAAACATGAAAATGACATCATATAAATAGAGATGGATTATTATGTAGTTTTTATATGAGTTGTAGCCTTCCCACCATGTGTATCTTTCTAATTTGCCAATCAAGCTTTCATTATATACAAACATGAGTACCAAAGCTTTTTTTTCTTTCCTTTATGAGGTAAAGAAATATCCAAGTAGGTTGATGGATTTTTTTGAGTTTTAAACCCTAAAATATCCACAATAATCCATTGTAAATCTAGGTTAATTTTGATAAAAAAAATCCTACATGTTATACTATTACCATCTAGTAGCCTTCTCATAATATGATAATAATGATTTAAAATCCATGGCCTCACTAAGGGATGACCCAAAAGAAAAATATCAACAACAAATTGGAGATGAGATTCAAAGGGACAATTTGTTGCAACCTCTATACCTTTTATTCTTTTGTCAATTTTTACCTTTGATAAATATTTGAATAATGCCTATGCAAGAATAATAAATAGATAAGTAGATAGTGGATTACCTTATTGGAGTCTACAGGATGACTTAAGTATCAAGTAGAGGAACCATTAATCAAAATAGAATATTTTGGAGTGGTATAACAACATCTAATCCATTCACACCAACCTTGATCAAAAACATATTTTTTGAGAATATCATGTAGAAAACTCCAACAAACCCTATCATATGCTTTATTCATATCTAATTTCATAAGCATACCTAGTTTTTCATGGAATGAAGATAATTCATGACCTTCCATGCAATGATTACACCACCAAGAATTTGTTTACCATGAACAAAACCACCTTGTTCCTTTGAAACAACATAATTTGGAATGCTTTCAACTTTGTTTACCATAATTTTTGAAATGATCTTACAAATCATAATACAAAGGATTATTGGATGAAAATTATGAAAATATTTTGTCTCATATTTCTTGGAAACCAATGTAATAAATATGACATTAATCTCACTTATTGCAATTTTCCTTTTCAAGGCCTCTTCAACTACAACCAACATATCACTCTTCAATAAATCTAAAATTTTATGAGAGAAAATTATAGCAAATCCATCGAGGCTAGGTGCCTTGCTAGGATGGAAATAAAAAACTACTTCCTATAGCTCCTCTATAGATATCTTCTTTATCATGCTTTCATTTTTTCCTTGTGTTATAATTGATAAATGTTTTTATAAAATATAACCTCATGCATCCTTATTGTGCTAACATTTAACAAAATATTTTTGAATAACTAATTGCTTTTTTCTTGATATCTTTTTCTTTTCTAATATTTCTTCCATCTAGAGTAAAAACGTTTTATATGTGACAAAGAAGCATTGGATTCCAATGCATCTTTTTTCAATGCATTATAATAATAATAAAAAGGTAATTATTTTTCTTGCATTATAATAATAAAAAGGTAATTATTTTTCTTGCACATAAGAATCTTAGTCAATTTCATTGATTTCTATTATCTCTTGTAAAATTTTGAGCTTGGATTCAATTTCCATATTTTTAAAAAAATATTACAATAATATTTGGCATTTCAAATCTTCATTTACTCCTCTAGATATTTTAACTTTTGAAAAACCTATGCATACATAATGCTTCAAAATTTGCTTCATCCCACAATAACATAATCATTTTGAAGAAATCAAGAGCTAATTTATCCTTAAAAGATAGAGGTGTAGGTGGTAGTAATATCTTCTTAGATATACATAAAGGGATCCATGTAGATCTCAATTGCTGCATTATTCCTTGAAAATGTCCACTTAGGAAAGGATCTTCTATTTCAAGAAGGCACATTCCAATGTCTGTGTAGAATTTAACTCTTTTGTCTATCACATCTAGAATAGGAGATCCTTTGCTTAGAGCTTTGACTTGGTTTTCAAGCTCTCTGCTTAAGTAGTCCCTTATTATTTTTTTGCCACAATCCATTTAGAAAATTGATCTTAATTAGAAGAATTAATTTCTAATCTTGAAACTGATCTTGAGTGCCTGACAAAAACATCAATTTTTGTAAGATCATTTTGATAAATAAAAATATACAGGGGGTGGATGTGTAAGAAATTCACTCTCTTCCATTGCTGATGCAAGTATAAATATAAAAATTAGATACATCTATGGTTTTGAAGCCATATAGTCTAGAAGTAAAATGACTTTGGATGGCCATTATTGAGTAAATCACAAGTCAAATTATGGGTTTGTGATTTGATCCTATTCACAATAAAATATATGAATAGAGTGTACGCTTTGTTTACAATCATGTATTGAATAAAAAAAATCTATCCAATAATTTTACTATACGAATTTGTCCAATATGTCTATTATCCCATGTATATGGAAAAATTGAAGGAATAACATCCCAACAAAAATTTGAATTGACAAATAAAAAAAATATTGGATGAATTTAGACCATACAAGATTTTCACCCTTCTTTCCCAAAGGAGATAGAACTATGTTGAAGTCACCCCCAAGAATCCATAAGTTACAATTATGAGTCATCATCGTGTTTGAAAAAAATATGCTAAGGTCCTTCCAACTTCCTTTGCAAGGAGTAACTATAGCTGGAGCATTTAAATTTATAACCCCAAATTTGATGTTTTCCTCTTTCTTACAAAATAGTTCAACACCCTACTAATTTTTGCTTCTATAATTGCCCATCCCACTTGTGTTTGTCCCACATTTTTGCAATATTACCAAAAGCTCCTATAGAAGAAAATACCAGACAATCCTTTATCTTCCAAATATTTTTAAAAGCATCCTTACATTTCTCACTACTTAATTTTATTTCTTCTCTTAAAATAAATCTAGGACTATAACATCTATTAATCCCTTAATAAATATTTTTTTAAGGTTCTTATTCATACCCCTAATATTCCATGATACCATTTTAATAATTACTTTTTATTTTTATTAAGAGGCTTAGTCCCACTTCTTGTTAACACATGTGATATTTATTTTTGGCTTCCCATAATGATATTCCTTTGAGTTTCATTTTTTCTTTGTTCTTGCTTTAATGACCTTCCTCTTCTTTTTCATTCTTTCCAAAACTTTGATCTTCATCAATATATTCTATTTTCCCATATTATTCATAATGAAAATTATCTTCTAAAGACATATGCTACCCTAGAGAATCTAAAATGTAAGGAACATCCTCATAAACACTTTCTTCTTTGTATTGTTGTAGAAACCCTAGAGAACAAGGGTGATCCTCCATAGTATTTATTCTCTTATCCTTCCCTAAATACCCTAAATTTTCAAGGATATCCTCTATATGCATTTATTTATTATGTTGCTCATAAATTTCTAAAGTACAATGTAAATAGTCTGATACTACTTACATTTTTATTGTAAGGAGAGGATTTTATGCTACTTGAGGAAAATGGAGATGATTTACTTGGATTAACATGGACATCCTTTGCCTCACTTGCTTTAAAATTTACCTCTCATAGTCCTTTGCACCTTTAACTCCCTAGTTTAAACTTGTGTAGTATACTTCCACATACCTTGTATCATGTTTTGCTTCTAATGGTTGATTCAAGTAAACTGTAATAGCCTTTGCCATTTGATGATGCAAAGTGACTTTTTATCACTTTCTTGGGAGTGGAAAATCCTTGATTCAATAAAATTTCTACTATGATATGATCTCCTTGCTTCATATTAAAGTTTATATCATGCCAAAAAAATTCCATCTTTTTTTCCATTTTAATTAATAATTTCCAAAAAGTTGGATCAAAGTTAAGGACATTTCTTTCTCTTTATTTATTCTACACTGTCCATTGGAGGTGTATGGAAAAATTATAGTGAAAAGAAAAATAAATAGAAGTGTGTTTATTCAATTAGTTTAACAATTTTGTTTTAAACATGACTTTATGGTTTGATTTTTCAATTCTTATTGTTTTTGGTTGGTTTGGTGATTGAAGGAAAGCATTGATGGCATAATTTTAAGACCGATAATTTATTAATGACTTTATGGTTTGAGTTTTCAATTTATTATTATTTTTTGTTGGTTTGGTAATTGAAGGAAAGCATTGATGGCAGAATTTTAAGACCAATAATTTATTAGTGACTTTTTGTGGTTAACTTTGCCATATTCTATAGTACTTTTTAAAATTCAATTACCCATGCTTAAAATAGTCTATTATATTGGTTGAATGTATCAACTTATGTTTTTTTTTATTGGTGAAAAAGGGTTTTGAAAGGGTCCCGTAACCTTTTACATTTCTAGCCAAAGCCCAAAAGATCTCTGGAGGCTGATTGACCCCTAGGAGATGACCCTACCGAGAAAAAAGGAGAAGCTACAGCCGAGAAACAGAAACCATAATAGACCAAACTATGTACAAACCAACATAAGCCCTTACAGGGCCAACCTAGCTACATAAAAGCGCCCACGCAGGGGTGAAAAGAGAAACTTCAAAGAAAAACCGCCCTTGCAAGGGCAACCATAGACCAAAAACTACCATCCAAACCTTGAATCCTGATCGATGCAGGAGGCACTCCTCCGTACTGGCTCACACGTTAGGCCCACCATCGTTATCCGCAGGATACTCTCCGACCAGGCTCTTGAATTCCTGGATGATCTCGAACTGGTTCTTGTACTCCTCTAGGAGAGCGTCCGCCTGCATCAGTAGAGATGAAATGGTTTTGGCCACCCGTCCTAATGCTTGCAGGAGGTCCTAAATCTCTTGGATGTGCCCACGGTCGGAGAGGCTCGGGAAGTGCATTACGCGCAAGGCCAAGAGGGGAGCCTGCACCGATGTTCCTTCATTTTGGGCCAGGAACCACGTCGACTTCTCCTTTTTCATCTGGAATGATAGAGAGTCATCTGACGCATCATCAATGACCACCGAAGCCTTCCTTTTGTTGCTTCCCCCTTTGCACGAACAGGATAATGATGGACCTCGGTCTTTTGAGGAATCGAGGTGTCATCAAATTTGGTAGCTCCACTCGGGGTGCCGATGGGTGGGGGAAAGCATCATCCCCGGTATCATCTCCAGGATTGGTCGACCCTCCAGCAAGGAGGGCAGGCCCAGTCGAACCATTGGCCAAGGGAGGCCCGATCGGATCTCCAACGAGAGGAATCCCAACTGGTGATGCTGCTGCTCAATTCTGCTCCACCACCATGAACCTGAACAAAACCCGATGTAGACCCTGATGAAGGGGGAGGAAGAGGCCCCTATTTTAACGCTGAGGACCGACCACTCCACTGACCTGAACATATATTCAGGGATATTGATGGTTTTCTTTCCCCTGAGGTGGTTTAAAAATGTGAGGTGGAAGCTCCGTAGAATGGCCGAGGGATTGTCGAGGGTGAAGTATTGGAGGACAATTATCATCATCGTGTCCCATAGTTTTGGGAGCGTCTCCCTAAAAATCCCACCCTTCTCTTTCCCCAAGGATTCTCCTTTATCCCTAAACAATGCTAGTTCACCCTGGAGGGAGTGCTTCTCTCGATTGATAATTTCACCTTCATTTGGGAGACCAATAACTACCGCGAGAAGATCTACCGTAATAGTGAACCCCAGTCCTCGAACGACCACATGCCCCCCATTCCATGAATGGACAAAGTCCATGGATAAATCTGGCTCGACCCCCTGAAACTACTACAAAAAATGTAGGAGGCCATGGTCCCTGAAAATATCCTCTACCAGGGGAGTTAATTGAAGAGAAGCGGGTTCGATCTCGGCCATGATGTCAAAACTCAAAAAAAGCAAGGGATAAAAGATCAGACAGAAAGCACGAGGGTGGTGAACTTGGTGATGGAGAAAGGTGGTGGGAATAAATAATAGTTGATGCATGAGCAGGTTCCCCCACCCAATGCGCCTCGTGCAAAAAATCTCTCGGATCGATCGAACAACCGATGGCACGGGTGGAAGGGCACACCAATCAACCGAGAGGGCCAGGTGGATGCTCAAGGAAATGACACCATAGCTAAAAAATGGGTCAGGTGAGCATGGGTCATGATGATGGGGATTACCTTCCATGGTGGCATGGTGAGCATGGTGGAAAGGAGTAACAATAGTGATGTGGGTAGTTTCTACGAGGTACAAAGACTAAAAACCACTTCCATACTTGTGTTGCCAACACATCTTGCCAAAATGATGTTGGATGAGGAGCGAGGAGTCAGCGTACATCGGAAAATAAGAGGGAAGCACACATAGCACCTCGAGAGCATGGGAACTACTACGGTGGCCCGATCGAGGGCTGGGGTACCGGGGCCAACATTCCCCATGACCAGATGACCAAAAAGCCATCGAAGATGAGGTTGGACCTGATACCAAGGTGACATCTTCTAGCGTGGCAATGGTTCTGGTTCTAATGGAGCCTAATACCATGGATGGGCCTCCACTTCCAATGGGACAAGTGGTCATGGAGGCAAAAAAGCCCGCTCGTGGACCAAATGGGAAGAATCACATGGTGAGGCTTCGACCAAAAGGGAGCTGCACGAGAGGAATAAACTGGAGCTAGTATCGATGTGTCGCTGTGAGAGAACGCCACGTTGGAGCTCGGTTGATGAATCATGCTTTGAAAGTGGGGACCATCATGGAGGTTGTGATTCTCCACGCTGGACCATTTCGCCTCACTGATTGGCGAGGTCAGGGACATTTGCATCGATGATCGCTTGGGGGAAGGAGTCAGTCCACACCCAAAGACCTGACTCTGAGATGTCGATGTTGGCTAGCTGGTCAGCCACGCGATTGCCTTCTCTGAGAGTATGGGTTGCCTTAGCATCGGAGAAGGATTGGAGCAACTATTTGGCTTCATCGATCATGGTGGAGGTGTTCCACGATAGAGAGAGGGAGCCATGGGACAAGCTAGCAATAATATTCTTGGAGTCACCTTCGATCACAATACTGGGGACCTGAAGCTTGCGGCTCAGGACAACACCTTGGTATAGGGCCCAGGCTTCAACAAAGTGGCTAGAATTGAACCCCAAGTTCTCTGCATAAGCCAAGATGATGCAACCTTTGTGGTCTCGAACAACTCCCCCAGCACCAGCAGCTCTAGGATTACCTTTCATTGCTCCATCAAAGTTGAGCTTGAGGAAGCCTAGAGGTGGAGGAATCCACTTGACCCAGGAATGGTCAGCCTTGGGGGGTTTCGAGAATAGATGCCCTATGGGATACCAAGGGAAGAGGCTAGAATATCTTCAGAGAGAGGCTCCGGGCCTACCTCCAAGGGGGTGATCGACACATTTTCTACAGTTGCAGCCAAGATCCTTGCTAGGACGTGACTTTCCTTGTGGGACGAATCTCTGAAGGCCTGGGCATTGCGTTCTCTCCAGATTTCCCACATGAAATGTGGGAGGCAAAGGGACCAGAAGGTTTTGAGCCGGTGTCCTCTGAATGGGTTCGACCACTGCA
Source organism: Wollemia nobilis (assembly GCA_028583015.1). Taxonomy (NCBI): domain Eukaryota; kingdom Viridiplantae; phylum Streptophyta; class Pinopsida; order Araucariales; family Araucariaceae; genus Wollemia; species Wollemia nobilis. The sequence goes on along the minus strand of JAQPPZ010016442.1, from coordinate 1,529,331 downwards.
CACAAAGATCACTGATCCAGAGGGGCGGGACCCAAGAGATGCCAACCGAGGAAAAAAATATGAGGATGGAATGGGCAAAGGGACATGAAGAGAAGATATGTTGGGTAGACTTGAAATCTACACAACATAGGTAACACAGATTGGGGAGGGACAGGCTATGGTGGTGAAGGTTAGGGATGGTAAGGATCTTATCATGGATGGACAACCATAGGAAAAAAATTACCTTGGGGGTGAGGTGAGGCCTCTAGATGAGTTTGGATGAGAACCAGGGGGGTTAAGGTCCTCAGTTAGGACGTAGGCTAACTTAATGGTAAAAGAGCTGGATGAGGAAGGATCCCAAAATATGGAATCCTCTACAGGGGAGAAGGGAATTACATAGAGGTGAAGGAGATAAAATAGGGCGATGGAGGCTTTAACTAATCGACTGAGAGACCATTGGATGGTAAGGGCTTCCAGGAGGAAGACCCTGGGAGGAGAAAATCACTTACTTTGGGTCCAAAGAGGGTGTTCGTCATGGGTCGAAGGCACACCAGATCATATCTATCCTGAAGAGGGCCATTTCCTAGCTAGGGGTTGCTCCAAAAATTGATTTTTTCTTCATTGCCTAGTTTCCATATGATGCTCTTTTGGATAATCTGCCTGGATTTGGACATGGAGTTCCATCTGTCTATCCTTTGATTAGGTTAGGATCCTCTAAAAATTTTGGATTGGTCCAAATGTACTTCACTTTGATGATGGATGCCCATAGAGAGTCTTTTTTTGTAATGACTCACCATCCTTTCTTAGCGATGAGTGCCAGATTCATGTTGCGGACCTTGCGTAACCCAATGCCCCCATGATCCTTTCCTGCACATATATGGTTTCAAGCTACTAAATGAATCCTTATTTTATCCTCTAAGCCAGACCACAGGAAATTTCTTTGGAGCTGTTCAATGCGGTTGTAAATTTTAGTAGGAATCTGGAAGACTGACATGAAGAAGATAGCAATGCTCTGCAAAGTGGATTTGACAAGGGTGGTCTTCCCAGCTTGGCTGAGTATACTGCCTTTATAGCTTACCAAATTTCTCTGCATGTGCTCGATGATGGGGTACCAAAGGGCTTTTTTGGACTGACCCCGAAGAGGGGGAATCCTAGATACATTACTGGGAGGGTGTCGATGGAGAAACCAAGAGTATCGGCAATGCGGGTTTGACGCCTCATCGGGGTGTTGAAGAAATAAAGCTTACTTTTTTTGAAGTTCACATTTTGTCTTGCTGTCTCCTCAAAGGAGATAAGGATGAACTTGATACGCTAGGCTGGGGGACTGAGGCTCGGGTAGCCAGGATAGTGTTGTTGATGAACTACTGGTGGAACATGATATGGAGAGATGACACTAATTTTATGCCAAAGATGGACCCTTCAAGGCAGGTGTGGGTAATGGATCTACCAAGAGCTTTAGCAAAAATGATTAAAAGGAAGATGGAGATGGGGTCTCCTTACTTGAGGCCCTTGAAATTCTTGAAGAAGCCTGTAAAGGAACCATTGACCAGGATGAAGAAGTTCACCGAGGTATTGCACCCTTTGATTAACTCGACCCAATATGGGTGGAAACTAAACCTGTGGAGGACCACCAAGAGGAAATCCTAGGAGATCCTATCGAAGACCTTGTTCATGTCAAGCTTGAGGAGAAGGCCTGCTTGATCACTCGAGGAAATGAAGTGGATGAATTCATGGATGACAATGATACTGTCAGTGATTTGTCTTCCATGGATGGAAATCCCTTGGTTAGGGTAAATGATGGAGGTGAGTATGAGCTTGAGCTGAGTGGCCAGGGATTTGGTGAGGATTCTATATAAGACATTGCACAGGCTGATGGGGCAAAAATTTGAGAGGGTGCAAGCCTGGTTAAATTTAGGGATAAGGGAAAGGAATATGGAATTGATGTCTCTAGGGATAACCTTATCTTCTTGCATTTATTGGATTTTTGAGACCACATATGATCCAAGAATATCCCAAAAATTTTAAAAAAATATGGGGGGAACCCGTCTGGACCCGGGGCTTTCCCACCCTGCATGGAGAAAATGGTAGACCTAATTTCCTTGGCATAAAAAGGAGCACAGAGCATACGGTTTTTGTCCTCAGAGACTAACCTTATAATATGCTGAGGAGGCTTTCGAAAGTATGGTGGTCGCATCTAGGAGAGGGCCCAAGAATCTCTTCGAAGAAGGAAACCGTCATAGCTCTTATTATATAGATATCACAAACAATCTAGCCATCCTGCTGAACTAGCTCCCTGATCCGATTGCTACCTTGGTGTCTCACCATTGTGGCATGAAAGAAATTGGTGTTCAGATCGCTTTCTTTGAGCCATGTTGCATGGGATTTTACTTCCAAAAGACCTCCTCATATCTTAGAGTGTTGTGGTAATAAGTGAGGAGGACTCTCTTAGTGGCTTGGAGGGAGGGCCTCGGGTCACTGTCCTACATAGTGAGCTTGATATCCTTGAGATGAGATAGGATATTTTATTTCTTATAGAATATATTCCCAAATACTTCCTTATTCCACCTTTTGAGATTAAATTTTAGGTGTCGATGTTTGCTATTGATTTAGGGAATTTTGCACCCTTGGAGAAGTTTGGCCTAACACTAAGCAATGAAAGATCTTAATTTTGGGTTATGGAGCCACATGGATTCAAATATGAAAGGAAATTTGAAGGATGAGGTGTGCAAATGTCTCTCTCGAGGAGGGGATTGTGATCAGATCCAATTATTGGGAGAGAGCTCATGATTGCATCACAAAACAAGGGAATGGTATTGATTGAAATGAGAACACGGTCTAGATGCATTTGGATCAGCTGATTTCCCATTCTACGATTGATCCAGGTGAATCTCAGGACTCGAAGGTTCACATCCATCAATTTGTTACTATCTACAATCCTGGAAAACTACTTGTAGAATCTTTCATTAATAGGTGTTCCACCTTTCTTATCAGAGGGAAAAAAAATTGAAGTCCCCCACCAACATCCAAGCCTCTAAAGAAAACACATCTCATAGTTGGTTGAGGGAATTCCACAAAGAGGATCTCCTAGTGGGAGAATTTTGGGCATATACATTTGACAAGACCCAATGGATCCCATCTTCTTTGTTGTAGAACGGGATATTGATGTAGTTTTCTACCATTGATAGTATTTTGCCTTCAATCTTGGTTGGGTACCATAAACATAGAAGGCCTCCTAAGGATCCATTTTATGAACTGAAACATGATATAGAGTCCCTCCATATGTAGTTAGATACTGATGAAACAATATGGAAGTCGAGTTTCATTTCTTAGAGAAGAAGAATTGCAGGTCGATGTTCCTTCCTCATGGACTTGACCAAGGGTTGCTTATTTCACCTATTGAGGCCTCTCACATTCCATGAGAGGATATTCATTTGAAGAGTCTGGTTGAGATGCGCTTCACTCTCCCTACTTGGAGGGAAGATTGGTTTTGATTTGGTCCTGATTCTCCAAGAGTCAGGAGGGCTCCTTGAGAGTGAGTTGGGTGCCATTTGTGACATTGTCGATAAATTCCATGTTTCAGATGTCCTGGGAGGAGGGGCGACCCCTCTTATTAACTGATCCCACATCTGTCAGGGCTTTAATCGAGGGGTGGGAAGGTAGAGGGCTTGGGGGCGGGAGCTCAGGGAGGGGGGAGAGGAAGCTGAGGCCCAAGAATGGGGGGAAACTAGGGGGGAAGGGCGCAACGAGAATTTGAAGGCTAGCTCAGAAGAGTCAATGGGAGGTTCATCAGAGGACATTGGGGAGAAGTGGTTGGAGATAGGGATGGTTGGGTTTCTAGGGGAGGAGGGGACTAACGGAGGGGGGACCAAGGGGACCTCCTCGCTACTAGGGGCCTGTAGTGGGGGGCCAATAGGGTTCAGGGTAGGGTCAGATCCCTAGGGGGAGGTTGAGGGCTCGATGATTTCTTTGAGGTGGGGAAGAAGGGCCCTAGGAAGGGCATTGGGAGGGTAGATGGCCCTATTTGGAACAAAAATTACAAAAAGTAGGTTTATTCTCATATTCAATGGATTGGGTAAAGGAACAAACCTTGGAGATGAGATTGATTGACTTCGATAGATCAATATCTAGGATGACATTCACACATATGCGAGCTTGAGTATACGAGTCCCAGCGTGAGTTGAAGGGTTGAAATAAATGAACTCTCCAATGCTCCTTGCTATTCCACGAAGGATGTCCTCATGCCAAAATTTAATAGGAAGACCTAGGAGGTGAACCTATATTGGAGTAGAGTTAATGCTTTAGGTTTATGGGTGGAAATAAACTCCCCATTTGTAGATTAAAATGCCTCTTCGACCATAGAACCAAGGTCCTCAAGAGAGGATTTGCTGGGAATCAGCTAGGTTGCTTAACCAAATTAGAAAAAATCCCATCATGAGCGTAATCAACTCCATGGATCCTTTCGGGTACTAAGAGATGTTAGCCCACTTGCAAATGGATTCCATATCAGTCTGGGACCCAAGGAACTTTTTGACCAATGTGTTTGAGTTTCGATTAAGCACGATGGACTTGACATTGCAAGGGATCTCAAGATTACCATTGGTGGGAAGCAGCTCCACTTTAGGTCTAGTCGCTCGACTAGGGTTAGGGTTTACTATCTCCACATAGGATAGAGATGGGCTCTTTCACCCATTGGCCACGTCTGAAACATTCTCCTCCTGATCAAGTGGCTCTGCCTAGTCGAAGTTTGGTTTTTACTTTGAAGGTTAGGAATCTAGGAGTGGCTAGGATGGTGGGCTGAGGTTGCCTAGCTATTTCATGCAGGTATCATCCCAAATGATCCAGGAGGACTTTGCATAAAGTTATATGCTTCCTCCCTTATTGTACGATCGATCTCTACTCGCATTGGTGGCTATCCCCTTGCTTACGCTCAATATTATACGAATCTTGCGGGCTCGTTTGGGGGAGGTTTGGTGTTCTTTGCAAGGTTTCCCTATGTTGGGATCCTGGTTCTCATCTACCACCAGTGTCTTCCCTTTGAGTGTTGTATTATCCACTGCCTTTCTATCGAATTCTGCTGTAGTCTTTGGATGCAGTCGCTCCTTGGTCACCATCCAAGCGTATTTTATAATTATAATATTTCCCTTGCAATAGAGTGAAATTGAGTCATCAAATTATGATTTTAATTAAATTAAAGTTTATTTTTTATTTTATAATTAAGAATATTTAATTTTAAGATTTATTTTAAAATACACATTTATATTAATTAATATCTATGAACTGAACGCTTGTCCCTTTCTTGGTGCTTTCAGCGGCATAAAAGGTTTAAAATGATTATGGCATGGTGGTTATAGGGGTGGACTGCACGAAGATTTATGTGGTGGCTTCTAGGGTAGACAATGTAGAATACTGTGATGACCATAAAAAGCTGGACAGCCTGCCGGATTCGTGGCGGCTATCGATTCTACCATGTAAATTAAAAAAAAAAATCTATGAAAACATTTTCTTATTCAGGTAGTGTGAGAAACTCCTCCTATCAACGGTTGATCCCCCTCCTAGCCATGATCCCTTATAAGGGTGAGAGCTATGCTTATTAATAAGGAAAAAACACTATACCCCCAACACACCATAGTTTGGACCTTAGACCTCTTGAAGAAGAGCCAAACCCCGAATCGTTGTGCTGTCCTTCGAGACATTTATGAATAGAATTTGTTTTAAGCAATATTTTCAAAAGGCTACCCTTTCTCTTTTACATCTATTTAGTCACATTGAACTATTTTGTGCTACCAAGATTTGAACCTTGGTGTGGGCTACATCAACCATTTGTTCAACCATTGAACCAAAGACCCATTGGCATAATCCTATTTGCAATAGTCTATCCATGCTTAATATAGTCTATCAAATTAATTGAATGTTTCAACTTATATTTTTCATTAAATTAAAAGTTTATTTTTTATTTTGTAACTAAGAATATTTAATTTTAAAATTTATTTTAAAATACATATTTTATATTAATTAATATTTATGAAAAGATATTAGTATAACTCCAATGTTTAAAATCTTTGCAAATTACTACTTAATCAACTATAAGAAAAAATTACCCTCAAGGGCAAGGTGGATTGGTAATTGTGTGTTTGGCCAAGCACTTACCAAGAAGAGACCTAGGTTCAAACCTTAGGGACAAACCTTAGGGCCATACCTATTGCAAAGGTAGTAGTCTAATCTGAATCCTCTGAGTGTGCGCCAGACCGATGATGATGGTACAAATCTTGAGCGATCGGTGGTCCCCCTCACGTCGGGTCATCAAAAATGAGGTGGTATAGGCTTGTTGGGAGCAACCCCTATGGTTTGAACCCTACACTTGGTAGTTACTAAAATAGTGTGGATGTAACCAACTCCCCTATGTATAAAAAAAACTATAAAAAAAAATGTTATAACAAGGATATATGAAAATAGGGTAGAGGCTTTTGAAAAAATATGAGGAGAGGGAGAGGGAGCAGGAGCGGATCTAGATCAGGTGTACTAAATGGTTTGATTTAGATCGATATTAGGTTGATTCAGATCTCCAGATCCTTTGGTTTATACTATGTTGGGCGGTAGGGCAGTCAGAAGGTGGAGTTGTTGTGGTTGGGTGAGTTCTCATGGTTGGCTGAATGGGTGTGGTAGTGGAAATGGTTTCTTCTTTGTTGGGAGAGACCATCCCCTACAATAGTGATTTGGCCCTATCCTTTTTTTTCTTTTGTTGTACCCTATTTTTTAGGGTTTCTCTTTCTAGTTTTCTTAGAGAGAAAACCTGACCTAAATAGGGTAGTTAAAAGGTGAATTTGCTGTGGTAGGCTAAGTAGTAGCAGTTGG